>PVJS01010824.1:17500-47139 GCA_004027185.1 Glis glis | reverse complement strand
GTAATCCCAGTACTTTGGGAGGCAGAGACCGGAGGATCCGGGTTCACAGCCAGCCTCAGGTCTCTCTCTCTCTCTCTTTCTCCCTGTCTCTCTCTCTCTCTCTCTCTCTCTCTCTCTCTCTCTACTTAGTGAGACCCTCCGCAACTTCGTGAGACCCGGTTTCAAAATAAAGTATAAAAATAGGGCCGGGGGTGTAGTTCGGAGGTAGAACGCCCCTGGGTTCAATCCCCGGTACCACAAAAAAAAAAAAAACTAAATTCAGTTTGTAATACTACAATTCTTTTTGGCTTCTTCATGCAAATTTGTGTAATCCCTGGAACATATATAGTGTAAAGAACTAAACAATGCTGAATGAATTCAAGAGGAAACCACTGCTTTCTCCTTATTTACAATGCTCTAATCCTCAGAGGGGAAAACAGTACTTTCATGATAAAATTATAAAATCATGGTGTGGAAATCAGTGAAGAGGAAATAGGATTCTGTTATTTGTATAATTCTCATTCTATTGAAGCACAAGTAGTTTAGGTTCTAAATTACTCATATTATTATTCACAATGATCTAATAGCTCACCACTATTTCTTTTATTTCACTTAATCTGATTCTACTTATTATACTTTACAGCAAATTATAAAATGATATAAACATAACAAATACTCAGTAGGTTGGTACTACATAGAATGACGTTAAAAGAGGGCCGTGTGTGCCATTAGATTTTGGCTCTATAGAAAGAACAATCACTCTGATAGGGCATATCTACTTTCTTAAGTTTTATCATGCTTGGGACTTTTACTGTGTTTAAAAGCAATGATAATTTATGATCTATACCATATCTATTGTTAAAAATTAGGTTTCATGATGCTTTGGAGAGATTACAAAACTAAGATTGTTGGTTGGGCCATAAAATTAATTTTCTTTCTGATTCCCTTTTCCATTGTTACCATTATTTTTAAAGATGATTGGCAGCTCTTTTGTAATGAAATTTAAATGCAAGTAGTACTACTGATTATAAAAGCTCATACTTTAAGAATTATAGAAAAATCACAAGTCTGTTACGAGCAAATTTCTTTTCTTTAAAGATAAATAACAAAAAAAAATAAAGATAAATAACAAAAGATCCAAATTAGGCGAGGGAGTACAGTATGAACCTATGGGAAAATTGCAGCAGTGCAATGGTGTTTGGTGGTCAACATCATCAGAAAACAGAGTAGGAAGCCGGGCTGAAGTGAGAAGCCATAAGGCAAGCAGTCAAAGGATTAGAAATTAGAACTGAGGGGTTTATAATTTTGTTAGAATAATACATACCGGCTCTGTGTTTGAGTGTTTAACAGCTTTACCATTCTACCATCAAGTACTGAAGCTTTACCATGTACCATCCTTTATCATCCCTTATTGAATGGGGATGTTTTATTTTGTGTAGTTGTAACAGTGCTATTTAAATACTCAGTCCAAAGGCAGTGGCTGATACTATCCTTTATTTTTTCACTTTTTTATTTCTGGGACATATATTTACTTTCAAAATACTCCAGAATATTATTATTGTGGCTAATCTTTTACTGATGCAAATTATAAGTGCCAGTGACATTTATCGTTGTTTGGATGCCTTAGGCAACATGTTGCAATATGCGTGTTTGTTATTTTTAGAATTGTTGAAGCTAAGTTTTTAAACCAAACTATAATGTTAAGAGAAATGTAGCTGCTATAGACTGAATGTTTGTGTCCTCCCCCCAAATCCACATTGAAGGCTAATCCACAACGTGGTGGTATTTGAAGCTGGGGCGTGTGGGAAGTAATCAAGTTCAGATGAGGCCCTGAGGGTGGGGCCCTCATGAGGGGAGTAATTCAGAGATCTGTAGATGAGCAGTACAGGCCTTTCTCCCTCTCTGCTTGCAGGCACCAAGGAAAGGCTGTGTGAGGACGTAACCAGAAGAGGGCCTTTGCAAAGAACCCAGCCCGGCTGCACCCTGACAAGAACCGCTAGCCTCTCGAACCCTGAAAAGTAAATATTGTTTAAGCCATACAGTCTACAGTACTTAGTTATGGCAGCCCGAAGTAAGAGAGCACTCAAAGGGTGTCATATTCTAACTGAATCAGATGGTTATAGAGTATTTTTATTTCTAGTAATTATAAGAAAAAATAACTTTTGACGAAAATCCTTTCACTAAAAGTTCCATGGTAAAATCAAAATCTACATATTGATTTATCATAGCTGTTTAACATCTTTGGTATGGGCCCAAATCAAAAGTGAATATCCGTTTTTTCTACCTGCATGGATTTGGCTTAAGTAACATTTTATTACAGTAACTAATTTCTACCACTTATTCATCTTAATAATAACATAATATGTGTCTTTCCAAAGGTCATTTTTCTACCATCTGAATACCTGTGAGTTATTAAGATCCCCTTGTGCATTCACAGTCAGCTTATTAAGAAATGAGAAAAATATCCAAAGATACAAAGAAGATTTTAGTCATTTGCAATGTATTATAGGAAGACATAAAATTGCTTACTCAAAATGAATGAATTGAACAGGACTCCTTAGTGTTATTAAGTTCCTAAATATTATCATGAAGTATAACAAAAACCACACTACAAATCTGGATTCTATGACAAGAAGAAATTTAATATTCTAATAATGCTATAATTGTTCTTTAACAAATGCTTATTTTACAGAGGAAATTTAATGTGCATTTACTATAGATAGATATATAATATCTTCAAAACTATTGGATGACACTGTTGAACTTGTCCTAGGTTTCCTCAGACTCTTCATCTGTTACATAAAAGATGGTATTTCTTAAGCTTCCTCCCTGCTATGGTCTGAATATGTCCCCTCAAATTCATATGTAGATACTATCACCATGTGATAGTAATCAAAGGGTGATGTGATGTCTTTGAATGGTGACTATGCCATGAGGGCAGAACCCTCATGGGATGAATTAGGAGGTGTACAAGAGGGCTTGATGTAGTGGATTCACCCCCTCTCTTCCCCTCCACTACGTGAGAACATAACCTTCATCCTCTCTGCAGGTTGCAGCACCAAGGCACCATCTTGGAAGCAGAAAGCATCCCTCAGTAGACGCTGAATGTGGCAGCACCAATCTTAGATTTACCAGTCTCCAGAATTGTGAGGGAATACATTTCTATTCTTTAAATCCAGTCTGCAGAATTTCATTGCAACAGCACAAATACACACCCTCCCCAAATCTAACATCCTATAAGTTGTCATTTCTATGTCTAAAGGCAATAAAAAAGAAGCATTAAGAGAGGGCCAAGTTCTCACAATTGGCAATTCTCATAAGAAATGCTCAAAGTAAATGACTTCCTGTTATCACTGTGAGCCAATGGTGAACCTTCTGAAGGAATGTATTTGCAGATGATAATGGACTCCATACATCCTCTAAAGAAAGATGATGTCTAAAGAGGATGTATGTGTATATATACATTCTATGTATGTATGGAGAACTACAAAGATAGAGTTAAATGAAGCAAGTTAGTCATGAGTTGCTTAGAGGAGGCTGAGAATCAGGCTTCAGTAGACCTTTGTTTCATTTCAATGTCAAATCTAGTAATATATTCTGTACTCAAAAAAGAATTCAGAATTAACACTGCAATTTTTCTACTCAGGGTGATATAAATAATATGCTGACAATTTTTGTTTCAAATAAGCAGCTCTTTTGCATGTTTGAAACACCCTCTGATTTTATATAATTATATGAATCAACAAAAATTTAATCATATTACACCTACATAATATTTTTCTATATATCTTTATAATGGCAACAAAATATAATTTAATAAAGACATAAAAAGTTGTACATACTATATCATTCATGTACATCTACACTATAAGGAAGTAAATTTATTATTATTATCATTATTATTATTATTATTATTTGGCACTGGGAATTGAACCCAGGGGCATTCTACCTCTGAGCTACACTCCTAGCTCTTTATATTTTTTATTTTGAAGCAGGGTCTTGTTAGGTTCCCAAGAGTCTTACTAAATTGCTGAGGCTGTCCTTGAACCTGCAATCCTCCTGCATCAGCCTCCCAAGTACTGGGATTACAGGTGTGCGCCAACATACATGGCTTTTGATTCCTTATATATTATTACATAACAAGGGCTAAATATAGGTGATTTAAGCTTAAAGTACATGATAACAGATCCATAAATCTCTGAACTTCATTTAATGGAATGTTCAGATAACTAGACTTTTCATAAAGGTTGGAAGTGTTATAAAGGTTAAAAGTATAAAACAAAAGAAACAAATCAACTCTGAAATGCTATACTTAAAAACTGCCACTTGAAATTTTAAGGAAAAAAATATATATAATATCAAAATAAATTATTTTAAGAAGTTTTATGTGATTACTTACTCAGTAATAACGTTTTTAAATACAATTTTTATGCTTTTAAGAAAGCATTACATGCCGGGCGTGGTGGCACACGCTTGTAATCCCAGTATTTTGGGAGGCGGAGACCAGAGGATCCGGGTTCGCAGCCAGCCTCAGCTACTTAGTGAGGCCCTCCGCAACTTCTTGAGACCTGGTTTCAAAATAAAGGATAAAAATAGGGCTGGGGGTGTAGCTCAGAGGTAGAACACCCCTGGGTTCATTCCCTGGTACCGCAAAAAAAAAAAAAAAGAAAGCATTACAGACCAGTGGGTTCTTGAATCTAACACCAATGTGAGATCCCACACTGGTGCATGGCACCATGGAATATACAACTTGCCACAGTCTCTTTTCCAGGACCTATGGAAATATATCCAGTAAGAACCATCTAACTGAAGACCAAGGTTCTCTTCTCACTATAAACTGGGCAACCCTGTGTAGCATGCACCTACTCACTGAAATTTAGTCTTAACTTTAAAAGGTTCAGTTTTCTTGATTAACAGAAAACTGGTTGAGAATGCCAAAATTTACTGTATTAGAGACTAACAGAAATCTGACTTCAAGTTGACAAGGACTAGCTTGTTTTTGTTAGTGAGTGGGAAATGCATTCAGAATTCCAATTCGGGTAATAAGGATGCAGAAGCACAGAATTCTCTCAGATTTATCGGGGGGGAATTCAAAATATTGAGGATTCTCAGAGATGTGAAAATAGAAACCTAGGAGATTAGTAATAGCATAGAAGACTGAATGAATTCATGGGCTTTCTTTAGAAAATCTGAAGAGGGATCTCAAATGCTTCTCCACCACCACTAACTGTGGCTTCTAATAGTTCTCTTTTTCTCTGTCTCTCACTACCTCACAGATTCTTTCTTCCATCTCTCCCTGGATAATTATTTCTCCCTGAGGTGCTCTGAAATTTTTAGAGCTCTAGCAACAACAAAGTTAGAAATGAGGGTGCTCAAACTGGTATGACCTCTCCTATTTTCAAAGACCCTATTTTCTCATTAAGGGAATTCAGATTTTAGGTAGACTCTTGAGGATCTCTGGATAGATCTTTAAAGAAGAGGGCCATGAGGTGCTAAATGCTCCCCGAAAGTCATTATTCCTGGAAATTAGGAAAAGTTTAAGTGGATTTTGAATGAGAGGTATTTAAAGGTCACTTAGCCTTCTTTTCCCCGTCACCATTGTTTATCTCTGTCCTGGGCTAAAAACTCTGTCCTGGGCTAGCAACAGATGTGGTAGAAAGGAAGAAAATGGCTGAGGGGTACCCAGGTAGCAAAGATTGAATTAGAGGGGTTAGGAGAAGCTGGAGGTGAGAGCAAGCCCAGGGTGTTCTTCAGGTCGTTCATGTGCAATATTTCATGTGGAGGAAGGTCAGAAGAGGCATACCTGCCTAATATCTTATTCCCTCCAAAATTACAGGCACAGAGTTTATTACCTGAGATTTCACAATATAAACCATAATGGAAATTATATGTATTAGTCTGCAAATGGAGAACAAATTCCTTTGAGTGAAACTGTTTTTGCTCAATGATGCTAAATCCTCACTATTATTTATATTCTGCACAATGTATTAGGATTGAATGAGTCTTGTGAGGCAACTTAGTGCAACCTATTCATCTTAAAGTTAATGAAATTTGAGAACCAGCAACCTAAAAAGCCATTTACCTGAGGCCAAAAATGGAACTAGAAAGCATAGCTCCTCACCTGACAGTTTTTAACAATAATATTACTAAAGTGGAGATTTCCAGTTCCCCACTTCCATTTTTTATCTTCCTTTTCCAGAGGTAATTTGAGCATGTTTCCTTCTAATTCATGCTTTTAAATTTTTAATCCATCTCTAGTCTCTCATGTCTATGCACCCATTAATAAGAAAATATGTCTACTCCCACTAATAATTTAGCCACTTGCTTTTTTTAGTTTTCAATTGACATTGTTCTCTAAGATCTATATTGACACATATAGTGATATAGAGAGACATTTTACCTTTACTCTTTGCACGTCCCCACTTCCCTCATTTTTTGTCTTCTACTAGATTGATCACTATTTTGTTTTTCTTTCTTTATATTCCTGTTGTAATTTGAAACTTTATCTATTAGGGGTTTTCCCAACCCCATGTCTAACCTCAACATCTTGACCAGAGGCACCCAGTGCACTTTCTACAACCCTAAGCAATCCACACAAATCATGAATTATTTATTGTATATTTTTCATGTTTACAGTAGTGGGGGCTAGGCATGAATGTAAACATAAATCTCATCTCTCTCTAAAGAGTTTGTGATATGGTGGTAATTTAAATGAGACAAGACATTTACATTTTAATAATAATAAAATACAAAAAGGCACTGACATTACATCAGTGTGTATTCAGGAGGGCAGCAACACTTTGAGTGAGGAGAAGAAAAGGTTTCATGGAAGAGTTAAAACCTCAACTGGCTATAAAAACAGATGGATTTAGGAAAGCTATAGAGCTATGAGAAATGTTTCCAGTCAAAAGAAATGGATATGCTCTGGAGGTGAGGATGAACAAGGTATACCAACTCCATAATGACTGTTACAGCTAGGGTCTGAGTCGTTCAACTATATTGGAGAAGAAATTCTATAGGAATTTCAGAGTTTGAACTTTATTTCTTGAGAATATTTTGATAATAATGTTATGATGTGAAAACATTGTTCTGAGCAGGTTAATCTGACAGTGTTCTGCACCATGGTGTGGGAGAACAGAGCAAGGGAGGCATTGCATCCAACTGTAAAAGGATCAAGGCTCAGGCTAGTGGGCTGGTAATGGGAGTGGAAAAGAAAGGGGACAGTGACAGAGGCAGCTCAGCATATTGGCAACCATTTCTTTCCATGGGAGGATTTGGCGTCTCTTTGAGAAAATACAAAAATATGAAATAGAAATAGAGGAAAGAATTTCCTGCAGAGAGAAAAGCAAATCTATTGATCTTATGACCCTGTGGTTTCTGGCTGGCACTGCAAATACAAAGATGTTGTGGGAGGTGTGGTCATCAAGAAAGGTAATTTTTTTTTCTAGACATAAACATGAGAAGAACTCTTTCTTACATTCATCAGTGGCTTTCTACTGGAGGCTCTTTTACCTCCTGGAGGACATTTATCATTTTCTGGAGGTATCTTTGATTGCAACACTGTGAGGGGGAAGGGGCACTACTGGCACCTAGTGGCTAGAGGTAAAAGAATTCCACTGTCTAGCCTACAGCGCTGGGGCCGGCTTCTGCAGCAAAGAATTACCTGCTCAGTAATGTCAATAATGCTCACATTGGAAAACCCTGATATACTCTGATGTAATGAGCTGCACCCCCACAACTGTTTCTATGGAAAGAAAAAGTAGCATTAATTTGACTATTCTATGCAGATACATTCATGTATTCAATGAATTTGAAACATTAAACACATAGAACTCACAATTCTATGAGCGGCTTATGCCATCCACTATAACCTGCTCTATTTTTTCCACTGTACTTACCAAAATCAAAATGTCTTACCTTATTTCAAATTCTAAATTGCTTGTTTTCATGCTTATTTTAATTTCCTATCTCTCCCCTGCATACATCCCTGTAACCACTCAAATGTAAGCTTTGTAAGCCTAAGAATATTTATATGTTTTACTCACTGGTATTTCTCATAACTACTGCTTTATACACAGCACATTTTAATAAATACATTTTGCATGAATAAATGAATGATGACCAAGTCATATAGAGTTCTAGTGGTTTAACTAAGGTCATAGAAGTTCAAGGCCAGGCTCAGCAACTTAGCAAGACACTCAGCAACTTAGGGAGACCCTATTTCATAGGTAAAATGTAGTTCATAGGTAAAATGTCCTTGGGTATTAAAAAAGCCCCCAGTATAAAAAAAATACAGGAAAGGAGAATAGGTTTGACTAAATTATCTTCCTCACACATTATTTCCTTCTTTTAAATTTTTAAATTATGCTGAATTTTAGATTATAATAGCCTTTATTTGAAGAACCAAAGTGATAGAATTCCTTAATTTTGATTATAAAACTTAGGAAAGAAATCAAAGAGCATATTGATTTATTAGCTATTGGAAGGGAGATAACAGTAGTCAAAGACCATGGAACTCTAAAATGATATATTTTCTTTTTGGCAGTACTGGGGATTGAACCCAGGGGCATTCTACCTCTGGGCTACACCACCAGCCCTATTTTTTATTCTTTGAAACAGGGTCTCACTAAGTTGTGGAGGGCCTCACTAAGTAGCTGAGGCTGGCCACGAACCTGGATCCTCTGGTCTCAGCCTCCCAAGTACTGGGATTACAAGCGTGTGCCACCATGCCCAGCTTAAAATGATATATTTTCTATCAATTCATAAGCATTTTAGTACTTTTCCTGGTAGAAAAATTATAGCAGAATATTTTATTCCCTTAATATTCAACCCAGAAAACAAGTCTACTCTTTTTTTTCTCGGAATTTTCTCCGAATTCACATTCTTAATCATAAATGATACTGTTCATGATGATATTGTCAAAAGATAAAAATTAATAATCATATCATTGGCAAAAATCTCCATTCACAAAATCAAAGTTATAAGCCTGTTAAGTAAATAATATTAACTTCATTATTTATCAGGGATAAATACAACTATTAATTCAATATATATTAATGCAGCAACAAAATATTTGGTAACAAATATAAAAACTGCAATAGAA
The DNA here is from genome assembly GCA_004027185.1 of Glis glis. Lineage (NCBI taxonomy): Eukaryota > Metazoa > Chordata > Mammalia > Rodentia > Gliridae > Glis > Glis glis. Next base: position 38,057 of record PVJS01010824.1, on the reverse strand, counting down.
AGATCTTTGATAATAGCATAGTTATCAATAAATGTTCCAAAAATGAATGTATCACTCATATTAAAAACCTATATGGAGCAATACAGATCATAAAATATACATGAAAAGACTTGTCTTATTAAATTTTATTTTGAATAGTAATATTTTATTAATTCCTAAAAAGGTCTCACTGAACAATACTTCATTTTTTTTCTTTTTGCAGTTCTGGGGTTATACCCCACCCACACATATCTGGGGTGGGATCATATCCCACCACTAAGCTATATCCCATCCTACCCCAATACTTCAAGACGATTTTTTTTTTTTGCGGTACCGGAGATTGAACCCAGGGGCGTTCTACCTCCGCGCTATACCCCCGGCCCTATTTTTAATACTTTATTTTGAAACCTGGTCTCACGAAGTTGTGGAGGGCCTCACTAAGGAGAGAGAGAAAGAGAGAAAGAGAGAGAGAGAGAGAGAGAGAGAGAGAGAGACAGGGAGAGAGAGAAAGAGAGAGAGCTGAGGCTGGCCTCTGGTCTCCGCCTCCCAAAGTACTGAGATTACAAGTGTGCGCCACCACGCCCGGCAAGACCATATTTTTAAGGTAAGTAAATTTCATGAAAATAAAACAGAATAGTCTTATTTAGAAGATTGTTTGTTAATACTTTTATAACTCAGAAGTTAGGAATCTAGCCCCGCGTGGTGGCGCACGCTTGTAATCCCAGTACTTTGGGAGACGGAGACCGGAGGATCTGGGTTCGTGGACTCAGCTCTCTCTCTCTCTCTCTCTCTCTCTCTCTCTCTCTCTCTCAGAAATCAAATTCCATGGATTTAATTCTAAACATCTTTCTTTGATTTCAAATTTCAACTTTCTTTCTACTATTTCCATAAAACTAAGCCAAATAATGCCTTTCATAAGTAGAAATCTCTTAGATGTAAAGAAAAATAAATGAGACTATCAAGCATGAAACATTAAAAAATATGAGACAGAATTCCGAGAATAATTATTTCAATACATGAAGTCCATTTATGGTCCATTAGCAACAAATATTTATATAAAAATGACTTCTCATTTAGAAAAATAGCACTAAAATTGAATACAGAACGCCACAATCCAGATAAAGAACTAGTAAATCGGTCTTCATAAATCACATTCATATTTTGTTTGTGTGTATGCTTATGCATGCGCACAGATGCAAAAAGTGTTTGTGGGAGAGAAGAGAGAGAGAGAGAGGAAGGTAGGGAAAGAAATGCTGTGGACATCATCTCTTATACATAAGTTCGTCATCTTTCTATGCAGGTATTAGAAAATAAACTGGGTAAGCATAAGATACCATTAAGAAATCTACTCACAGATCATGAAATCAACACTCTCCACCACAATTAGAATAACTGGGTATCATAGTGTGCTTGTGTATCACCTCTGTGCCTCTCTCTTGGGTCCACATTGATGCCCACAAGACTAGCCATTCAGGTTAGATTCTTCTAGCAATATAATGAAGAAAATCACAAATAAAAAATGCACCATGCCACCTCTTTAAATTCACCCCCGCTCTCCTTTCCTTTCAAGATTTAAAGTACAATGGCAAAGAGAAAAATAATTCTTAAGAGCAAATTGGTTTAAAGGCTTCGATCATCCAAGCTGCTCTTAAGCTTGACACTAGATCTATGTATAGCATGTTTTTTTCTCAACTTCTTCAAAATAATGAAGATTGTACAAAGTCAAGCCTATCTAAACATGCTTCAAACCTAATTATTTTAAATTAAAGAGAAAAAATACCGTGTCAGTCCAATCCTTGCAAGAATAAAATATTCACTTAGATGGTTGATATGAACATATCTTCATGAAGGGGATATTTGGAGATGTGTGCTGACAACATAGCAAGACAGGACTGTCACTGGTATTGAGGGGACAAGGCTGGCAACAGCTGCTGAGTGCTGGAGTCATGCAAAGGCACTTCCTAGTGGAAGTCTAATCCTAGACGGCTTACTGCTGCTACAGGTGCTGCTCTGAAGCAAGGATATGGTTGAACTACCCACATCTCCTCTCTGCCCTTTCACACTTCTGCTATTGTCTTTCATTGACCAAAACCCTGCACTCCACCTAAGCCAGCAGCTAAGTAGTAAGGAAGCTCAAAGTCCAGAGGTTAGCCTCATGGTCTTAAAACAGAGAAGCAAAGGAGGGAGAATGGATCCAAAGTGGTAAAAGGACAAACATGTGACAGAGAGACTGTCTTTTAAAATTGTATCCTTGTTTTCACTCTCGAATTGTGTATTAAATTATGTAACCAAATTAAAGAAATCAAGAATAAAGATGGAAGATCTGGCTAAATCGTTTATCTAAAACTGTATGTCAATTTTGTCACGCAGTGTGTGTGTGTGTGTGTGTGTGTGTGTGTGTGTGTGTGTGTGTTACTAGGGATTGAACCCAGGGGCATTCTACTTCCAAACTACACCTCTATCCATATTTTATTTTATTTTTTGTTTTGAAACAGGACAGCACTACATTGCTGATGGCTAAGTTGCTGCAGCTGGTCTCAACCCTGTGATCCTCCTGTCTCAGCCTCCCAAGTATTGGCATTAGAGGCTTGTACCACCCCCATCCGCTTCAATTTTGTCTTTTACATTTAATCTATTGACATTAGACAGCTGACAATCATGCCTTTCTTTCCTGTAAGCACTATGAATTATAAGGACATGCAAAATGGAGTTAAGTGTTCATAGGTCAGTGTATGCAAATTGGCAAAAGAAAATCTCAATAGAGCACAGAATCCCCCCAATTATAATTTGGAAGACTGCAAGAGGTGATCCAATCTCATTACTAAAGACACTGACCTCCATTCCAAGGCACAGACATTGACATTAATTTTCATAGATCCAATTCCCTGGCATCTATGGAAACCTTATTAAATATTTGTTGAGTTCTGTATGAGATAAAGATATTGTTAATTAAAAAAATTAGTTATTGGATGAAGGCGAACACTGTAGCATCTGGCTTTGTAGCCAAGAGTCCCAGTGTGGGCCATGTCTTAGTAGTGGATCACAACATCAATTTAGGGGGCCTTGACGACAATTTTAAGCAAATAGATGAAAAGGGAAAAAAGGAGCATGAATCTTCAGTACAGAGAGCCAGGACACGGTGGAGCTTCTGTTTCATCTTCACGTAGTACATGAGTAGAGTGAGTCACGATATGAGATGTATTTATTATTGTGACTCTCAGTTCAAAATTTTTGGAAACCACTGGCACATGGCAGCTAGACAGTCACCCCCTTGATTTTACTTACAGACCCCCCCCAAAAAAAAAGTCATGACAAAAAAAAAAAAGAAGAGGGAAGGACAACCCATGAGAAAATTAGGTCCAGGGTGGCTGTAGAAAGAGGGCGTAGACAGCCTACCAGTAGGGAATATAAGTTGCTAACAACTAAGAAAAATGTTTGAGAAATCAAAGTCTATGAAGACTAACTGTCTAGTTAAATTTTATATTGCAAAGGTACTTGGGAAGAAACTATTCCGTGAAGGTAAATGACCACAAGAAATGCAAATTATATAAAATTCAAGCGAATGTGAAGCTAACACCAGGATTTTGTACAGATAAATGACTGTGTAGGTAGCCAAGTAAATGACACTTCAATTTAACTTCCCACTTGTTTTAATATTTCTTAATTATTTTATATGTGTGATTTACACAGTTGTGTTTGGAACCAATAAAAATTGCATTGAAATGTTAATTTAAAATTGGGAGTTCTCTCTGTTTTCACTGAAAAAAAACTTAATATTTAAAAAAGAAAAACTTTGCCATTTGATGGCTACTTTATTTAAGTTACAGAAGTGTTATTCTGGTTATTAAAGAACAAAAGTAATAAGTCTGGCATTCCAACTATCTGTACATCTATCTCTAAGCAAGTTACCTAAACTGTCATTTCAGTCCCCCCCCTTTTTTGTAATACAGATTATAATGATTGCATTAAGTGTCAGTGAGGATTAAGTTAGATAAAATGCATGGTATGCAGTTTGTGCCTTACATACTCTAAGCCCTTACAAATCAGTGGATTTGGTGTAATGTTGATGGCGGAGGTGAAAACAGTAGTGTGGGGAAACCCTCGTGCCCCACTTTTCAGATTTCCATGTGGAATGACTTCAGTAAGAAGAGTACACTTGGTGTCTCCATCCGCCCACAGGAGCAACAGTGACAGTGATTCCTGAGAAGGACCTGGACTGTTTGGCTTAGTCCCTTCCTCCATCCCCTTTTCAGGAGCCAATGTTGCTCCAAGAAGACATTCTCCTCCTCTCTGAGCTATAAACATCCGGTAGCAGGTTCCTGCAGAGAAGTCTGTGGTTGCCCTCCTGCCCCGCTGAATAGATGGTAGTTCTAGTTAGTGGTGAGTATTATCAAGCCTTTTGGCTAAATATTTAATGCACCTCAATTTATCTTAAATAAGGCTGGAGGTATTGTGAATTGTGACTTGATTTTCCATCTGTTTTGAACTCAGCGGGAGGAGAAAGGTAGTTTTGTTAGCTTCCTACATTAAGGCATAGGGATTAATATTTCTGACTATTTTTACCACATGTTGCAAGTGTTTTAAGGTGAACAAATAGAATAATCTTCCTCTATCAAAAGACACTTTCTTGAATAGGTATGTTGAAATCAGTCATATGAAGGTATAGGAATGTAATTTTACATATATTCTATAAATTAAATGGCATCCATTCCTGTTTATGTAAACATAAACTGCATTTAAGGAACTACATAATTTAAAAAAAACAAAAAATTGAACAAAAATTTTGTTCAAAAATTACTGTTACTTCTCAAATTGTATGTTGATTATGCTTTTATAAATGGTAAATGTTGAAATTATCACTAAATTCATTTGTAAATTTACTGTCAATTGTAATTGTATTGATATAGGCATGTTCACAGGCAAGAAAGATAATATTTGTGTATTTATATAAAATTATCTATACAAAACTTTAGAACAATAACCCATGTCCCTGACAATTTTTTTATATTGTTAGATAGAAATATTTTCCAGGTTTAAATATATCTTCCCAAGAGCAAAAACACCCAGAAATTATTTCATCTACCCTTCTCTTTCCTCACACATTAAATTTACAATAAATTTGGCAATGTTAGCTACAGTTTGTTTAATTGTTAACAAATGACATATTTTTTCAATCACTAGAAAGTTTATCAGCCCAATGTTCAAAACTAAAATGTGGTATTCTATTACATCTGAAAGTTCTGAAAGTCGGTTGTTGTTAATTTCTTTCAAAAAACCATAAGAGCACAATTGACAGGAAAGTGGGTGGTTATATGGCTGAAACTTCCTGTACGTTGGGGAACAGCTCTCTTTGGCAAGCTTATTAGGTGACAGCTGATGTACTGTTGGAAAGGACTTTGTGTGAAAATGCTATTTTGTTGCATCTTAATTCTCTTCCCTTGGATACAGTACAACTCCAAGACGTGAATGGCTTGCTATTTAACAGTAAGTGCTGATGCTGAAAATTCAATATATTACTTTGGTGTAAATGATCGTATAGTAATCACTACTGATATCACCAACTTCCTTCTGAAACAGATGCTAGGAAATGAATTTCCTGAATTAAGATAGTAGAGTGTTGAAATGCTCACTAAAAGTTAACATTCCAGATGTTCCAAGACTCTTTTAATTCCAGACTTTTTTTGTTTTTGTTTTCATATAGACAGAGCTCCCTTCTGTTTCCACGATCAATCAGTGATGTTCATATGATTCTGGGTCTGTGTTAATATACTTCACGTTGAATACTACAAGATGTATATTTTCTGTGTAATTCTTTTTATCTTGATGTGGTTATTTCAACTATGCTGGCTTTTAGTTTATTGTCCTCCCTGGAGTAGGATTATTTGTCTTTACACGACTTAGAATGTGTAAGACAAGATCTCCCCTGAGGATTTTCAGTGCTATTTCCTTTAAGTTGATTTTCCTTGAGGTGAGACTGAATGTCAAATCAGAGAAGAGAAAGAATCAGAGTTCCTTGGCCATTTTTTTTGCATGGTTATAATTCTTTGTTTATATGTACATATGAGCTTAAATAATGCTAAGCATGCAAATTAATTCCATGTTTATAGTAATGAAAATTTCATAAATATTATTTTCATGATTAGGAAGTAAGTACCAAGCACAGATTTTGGGTCATTGCATTAACAAGTGTCGTAGGCATACAGAAATGTGCACATGTCCAGGTACATGATGTCCTGTCCTTTGGAATTCCCCCCAACAAAAGTCTGAGGCATGAGGTGGCATGGAGATTGGCTGCAAATTCCATGTTATTTCTACTTTATGATTTTTTTCTCTGAACTTCAAGACTGTAAGCATTCAAAAATGGGCAAGAATAAGTAAGAGAGAAAGTCTGATATCAACAAACCTGTATTGGGAGCACATTCATGACACCAAGACAATTACGGCAGACCAGGTGCCTTTGCTGCTCTATGCGAGCAAATCTGAAATCGACAAATGGCGCCCTGTGCAAACAGAGAGTAAATGCTCTTTGGAGAAGAGAGCCTTAGAGTGACTTTAAAGTGACTTTCAAATAATTTGGGAATAGGAAAGAGTGGCTGGATAGTTATCAATCTACCAATCACTTTTAATTTGCATTTAAAATAGTACATTATAGTTTTTTTAACCATCTTGTTTTCTGCATTACTATTGTAATAGAAATATTCTAGTGTTGTTGCTACCTTCTTGTTCACAAGCATTTCTTAAGAACACACTTGAAAATTTGCCTGTTAACGCAATAGTCAAGAACATAGAGCATTTGAACAGTATCCTGACTTGTTAATATGTCTTGATTGCTCACTCAACCTATTCCTCAAAATGTGTTAGCCTAACAGTAAAGGTACTTTGAGACATTCAAAGCTAGGATTGGAAACCTTAGGATACACTGTAAATTGCGGAACACTTTTATAGGATACACGGATCTCTGATCTTTTGGTTGGTGAGCATAAAGTGACATTGACAGAAGTACTCACAGCCATGTTTAAAATGTACACTTAACCTGAAGGGAATAAAGGTGTTTATCATATCAGTGCCTCCATAAGCAGTCCCTCGCTTTTTTGTTGAGGAACTTTTTTTTCTCCATACTGTCAAAGAAGTTCAAAAAATGCATTAAAGAGGTTCTGTAATTACAGTTTTTGCAGTTCAAAAAGCCTCACTAAAGTGAAAGAGAACATTATCTTTACAATAAAAGAAAATCACTCCTTATACAAAGAGCTAAGCTGTTTACTAGGAATTCTATAATTATTACATTGAAGAATAATGATGTAATTTCCAACAGTGATACTACATGTATTTGATGATTATGATTAAGGTAAAATTCATAAGATTCCAAAATTGATAGATGTCATATGGACATTTTTTTTGTTAGCTCACGAATCCTCATGTGACTCACACCATCTCTCTCCCTTAGTGTATAAACTGTATCTCTAAGCTGAGTACAGTTTAACACCCAGATATCAGTAAATACTTGAAACAGAAGAATGAAGACTTTATAGCAATTACCAAAGCCTACTGCATCAAGTGCAGTACTCATGTTCTCAAAGTCCTTGCCACGACTTGGAATTGCCATTAATAAAACTAAACAAAACAAATACATCAAACAGTTTTGCCTCCCTACTAATTGTTTTGCAGTATTTCAACTCATAACATCCATGTGGCTATTCTGTTGTTTTCACTCACATGAGTCATGCTGCAGCCGTATGGTCGTCATGTCGATTCTGAAACCTCTTCTTTACAAGTTACTTCTTGTTGTTAATTTGAAAGGACTTTACAAATTAATGGAAATTAATGAAACCATCTCAAAGTTAAAGTAACTCAAGTTTAAAAATTATCCTATTTATATCTGGCTCAATTTAAAATGTTACCCCAGGCCGGGCGTGGTGGCGCTCGCTTGTAATCCCAGTACTTTGGGAGGCGGCCAACCTCAGCTGTCTCTCTCTCTCTCTCTCTCTCTCTCTCTCTCTCTCTCCCTCTCTCTCTCTCTCTCTCTCTCTCTCTCTCTCTCTCTCTACTTAGTGAGGCCCTCTGCAACTTCGTGAGACCCAGTTTCAAAATAAAATATAAAAAATAGGGCCGGGGGTGTAGCACGGAAGTAGAACGCCCCTGGGTTCAATCCCCGGTACCGCAAAAAAAAAAAAAAAAAAAAATAATAATAATAATAAAAATAAAATGTTACGCCAAAATGTTGTACACTTCATTAATAACCAAACCTTATATTTATCTAGGATTTTCAACATATTTTCACATATATTAGCTAACAGAGATTAACAATGACCCAGTGAAATGTAAGGAAGCTAATATTATTTTTGCTTTAAATTTGAAGAAATTGTGGCTAAGTAATACCAATTCAATCTCTATATAGTCTCACTGAAAAACATTCAATGTGACTTTTCTATATGTGCATTAAAATACATGCTGACTTAGAACCATTTAAATTGATAAAGGTAAATGTACATTTAGGAACATCATAATGATTCCTAAAATTCTCTGAGGAAAAACTCTTAGGATGCCAGCTCAGCACTGACAGAAGGTGCAGAATTTCACTTAATATTGCTAGCTTTTGACATAGCTGCCTCCTATCTGATGGTAACGGCGCCCTTCAGTCACCCACTGATAAAAGGAGGCTACTCCAACAATTAAGTACACTTGCAGCCACAAAGTGTACAAATGAAACTCTCTTCGTGTTCATGAAATTCATTCTTCTGCAGGAAAACAAAAGCCAGATGACCCAAACGTGCTCCAGAAATCAAAACAATTTGCTGATACTGTTGCAGAGAGAGAGTGCCATGACCCCCCTGCCTGCTTAGAAGACACAAGTGCGGCTTGAGAGAGAACAAATTCAAAGGCTGACTCAGAAAGAGTGAGGGAAGGGCAGGAGCCACAAGCAAATAAAACCCAAGCAAGACATCACGTTAACTCTGCAGACAGCAGAGAGGAAAGAAAGCTGTAAGCAATTTAAAGAAGACCTATGACAAGTTTCCAGACTGAAGAAAGAAAAAGAAAAAGGTCCAGGAAAGGAAACAGATGGCAGAAGAAACACAGTGAATAATCAAGACATCAGAAAAACGAACAGAGTTGCCACAGAATCAAGGGCTGTCAAATTGTAACAGAGAAATATTCTGGCAGAGGGAGGCTCCACGGCACCAGAGAGTGCCACCAGGCGTAACACTGAGAAACAGGCTTCAGTGGTATGTCACTGTTTCTGGAAGCACCTGCCAGGTTTGAGGCTGTCTTGAGTGCTTACTTATTATAGTCTGGGAACTCAGCCCATGGGGAGGGTGTGACTGTGTGTGAGGGTGTGTGACCTTGTGTTTCTGTATGAGCATGCTTACATACATGTGTGCATATACACACAGAGCTATACAAATGTTAATAATAACCAACAGCATTTACTGACTGCTTTGAAGTGCCAATCACTAGCTAAATGCTCAGAAGGCTCCCATGAGATCAGCACCCTAATCATCTTCTCATCTAATTGCAGACCATGAAGCTGAGGCACAGAATGGCAAACTCTGTCCAGTCATAGCAAGTAAGTGAAGAAACGAGGCAGCCTGGCCACTGATTTCATGTTATTAATGTTCTTTTATTATATGTTTAAAGCATAGAGTGCTAATATATGTAATTCCCCCATATATTTAATTCTGATTCTCATGAAAAAAATGTTATTGACTTTTACTGCGTACTTTTAAGTAGTACATTTGGATGACATCAGAGAGTGTAAACCGTTATACATCATATGATTCACTGACAAAACGAATTGAAACAGTGTCTCTCCTTTTATTTCCTTGATTTCAGGGGTCACAGTTGATATGTTGATAGTCATTTTTATCTACAGTTCTATAAATCTTTCATTTTATTCTGGGAAAAGAGAAAAGGATTTACAACATACGGTGGCAGGTACCCACTCCCTGATGGGCATGAGGGAAGAGGCTGATCCCCACTTTGTAGGATCCAGGGTGGGGCATGTGTCTCATCTGGGCACTAATGGGGGCACTGACTGCCCCTATTGGTGAATCAAGACCAGCAAATTCTCTCTGAGAACCAGGACAAGTGCTGTGTCAGGATGCAACTCTTGTCTCAACTATTTAGTCATTTCTAACACCTTCCACCAGTACATCTTCTGTTATTATTCTGGCTGCTAACCTCTATAGCCACCGTCAGGTAAGTAGCCATGGAATAGATATCAGAATTCCACCAGACCCATTCCCACCCTATTTATACATACACAGAAAAATGTCACCAGGGGATAAAAGGCTAGTAAATATACAAACAAATAGTGGTCCAGGTAAATTCAGTATTCTTAACACAGTCTTATATTCTTGGTCCCTAAACAAAGGTAGATATCGGCTGAGTGCTGAAGACTCCTAAACTCTTTGTGACTTGGTCTAACCACATGTTAAAATTCAAAACAATAGTACCTCATCTTATTGTTTTTGGGTCTGACTTAAGTCACTTACAACAGCACCTTACATACAGTAAGCACTCAATAGTTGTTAGTTTTCATTAGGAAGATGATTATAATCCAACTTTCTCCTCCACTCCTGTTCCTATGTCTTTATTATCCAAGTCTATAATCCCTCAGCCTTGATTTCTCTAATCTCACCTAAATCATTTCACTCTATTCTCTGTAATCACATTCCATGATCTAACCAAAGACAAAACAGAACATCATTCCCTGTATTTTCAATCTCTTGGTGGATAGTTTCTGTTTTCTTAATTGAAGCTTTGTTTCTCTGCAATGCAGTTAGTAGAGGTTGTTCCATGCATCCTACACCTGTCAGGGTCAAGAACAGGCGTAGGTTTCCTTCATCCTCAACAATGTTGCTTCCAAACCATCATTTTCCCATTTGGGGAATAAAAAAAATGCCTACACCCTTGAAGAAAAATCCATTCCATCAGCCTTCTTCATGCAGCATCTGTAAGCTGTCTAGATGCAGGAATTTGTGCTTGAACTGTGGTTTATTCTAATAAACGATTCACTGTACAACTGCTTTCCAGGCTCCCGTCAACAGCTGTCTTTACTCTAATGGCCCATTATAATGGTCCCACTTTTGATTTTGTATCAATTATAATTGCCTCATCTCCTAAATACTCCATTTAAACACTATGAGCTTTGTTAGAATATTGTTCTAACCCCATCTTAAATATTTCTACTCTTACAATTCTTGCTCTTCTTTTAAAAAAAAAAAAGATATAGTCTTCCATCTGCTATCTCTTCCATCTAATGTCTTTTAATCGTATCCCTCTTGTCTCCTGTCGTTGCTTCCTGCTCTGTTGAGCTTTGACCCTATGATCTATAATTCAAACTATGCCCTTGAAAGTAACTTTCATCCTCTTGCCTCCTTGTCCCTACATCAGCCTGACACAAAGCCAATTCTAGGCCTCTAAGCATTCTGCTTAGGTTGCTGGGGACAGCTAGAAGGACAGAGCACAAGTACTCAGGCATCAATGGTGCTATCAGAGCAATAACCGATACCACTTCAACAACATCTTGTCCTTCAAATGCTTTCAGTTTTGTCTAGTTTCTCCTATTGTCCATACTGTTTGAAAGTGTTTTACATCTCTCCAGTTCTTCCACCTTCACCCACTACCTTGTACTTCACAGGGAGTTATTGGATAAAATCATTAAGAATGCAAAATATTGATTTAGGTTAAAAATATAAGGACAGACTCTTAGTTACCACATCACTTGCCACCTGTATTTATAGGCTGCCCATTGAAAAGAATACTTAAAGCTCTATTTGAAGCTATCAATAGTTTCTTTAAAGATTTAATCTTAGATGTCATGAAATTTCAGTTGATGCAAATGGGAAACACTGACTTGTGAAACTTCTTGAATTTAAATTTTATGGATTCATCAGACACAAGCAAATCAAGTCTGGTAGCTCTTAATAAAGTCAGAGAATAAATTAAATGGAAAAACACACACATTTCAGCCAGATTTCTTTTGGCATTAACAGGCAGTAAAATGATCCGCCACACACTGCCAAGCTGCAGAGTTTTGTAGACCACTTCTGAAATGGAGTATGTAGTTTGTGGCAACCATCTGCTGAAATCTCTTTACTTCCTGTCATTCGGCTTGCGTGAAATTAAAATATCGATAGAAACAATTTCTGCAGGGAAATTGGAAAAGTTAATAGGAAAGTCAATTAAGGGGGTTTCATGAGATTATACAGTCTAGTTTCTTGATACTTCTACTGTTCTTAATTATATAACAGGACTGAGAATAAAATGTAAAATGCAATAGAAAGTAGACTCTGCCAAGTGCAAGCAAAAATAGGAAGACAGCTATGGTAGGGTAGGTGAATTGCAGAGCAATGGAAGATTCACCATGAAGGCGAAGTCTGCTTTCAATGGCAGCCATATTAGCAAATGAGTCTAATCCAAAGGAAACCTAGGCCTGTAGTTGACCATTAAGTAGGTTCAAATGACCTTGGCTCCCTGCCTCTGCGCTTCCATCTTACAGCTAGGTACATGTCTTCCTTTCCAGCTGACTTTAGACTTGTTTCTGGTCTCTCTCTTTTTTATAATGAATGAAAATACTATGTCATTTCAACTGTTTGATGAAATGTGTATCTTAAAATTTATGCTCAATTTGTTGCCAAGTATCTTTCTGTACTTTTCAGGCACCTAACCTGGCTTCATGGATCTCTGTGATTATCCCCAAGGCTCAGAAAACATCCTCCTTAAAATCCCCTATTAATGTGTTTTCTGTCTGAGCTAACCTATACTCGGTGATCTGCTTGCATACCTGAGTTCATAGTACCTATTTTTTAAATTTATTCTAGCATTCTTTCCTGGACATAGGTGGCCCTTAGCTCTATAAACCCTGGATATCTTCCAGTCCCTCTGCCCCTAACCTCTCCAAACCTGTCTCTTTCCATTGATATTGATAAAGATAGCAAGAACTGCCCAATTTCAGAAGAGATTTACAGTGTTTTCAACTAAAAACTGACACTGACTAAATTGTACAACAGGGTAAGACAAAAATTTGTAACTTAAAGTCATGCTCTTAGTTCATTTACAAGACTAATTTGTGTCTTTGTATTATCACTAAAGTTCCATAATAAAAATATATCTTATTTCTTAATTAAGTCACACAGATGGAATCTAGTCCCATTCAATATTTTTATATATTTTAAACTTTAATGTACACAAAGCTTTAAGCAGATGATACATAAATGCAAACTAATATTATTAATAGTAAAGGACTCCATTAATTTGCTAATTGCTATTTCATGCAACAAGTGTTAATTTTTTTTTTTTTTTGGCAGTACTGGGGATTGAAGCCAGGGGCATTCTACCTCTGAGATATACCCCCAGCCCCATTTTTTATTCTTTATTTTGAAACGGGGTCTCACTAAGATGCGGAGGGCCTCACTAAGTAGCTGAGGCTGGCTGCGAACCCAGATCCTCTGGTCTCAGCCTCCCAAGTACTGGGATTACAAGCGTGTGCCACCACACCTGGCTTACAAGTGTTAATTTATAGATGAAGAATATATTAATGTACACATTGGACATGTAATATTGAATTAAATTTTTGGTGATGATCTTAATAATTATGAAAATAGCTTTAACTTTATAATAACTCAACTTCAGAGTCAAAACATGAGAAAACTACTACTGGATATGTGTTTTTAAAACAAAGCAATTTATATACATATTTGCTTAAAAAAATAGAACTTGAAAGCCTTGTTAGACAAATGTTTCCTATCCAGGTGTGATGGTACATGCCTGTAATTCCAGTACTTGGGAGGCTGAGACAGGAGGATTGCAGGTTGAACTCCTCCAGTGTGCACTAACTTAGTGAAATGTTGCTTTGAAATAAAAAAGAAAAAGGGATAGGGGTGTAGCTCAGAAGTAGAGCCCCCCAGGGTTCAAGCCCCAGGACCATGGGGTAGGGGGAAGGGGAGAGACTGATGTTTCCTGAAAAAAAAATTAAACAGAAGCACCACAATAATTTTTATGTCCTGAAAAAATACTGTACAAAAAAAGTAGAACTTTTAGAAATTGTCACTCACTGTTAAAAAAAAATGCCAGGTGTGGTGGCACATGCTTGTAATCCCAGTACTTGGGAAGCTGAGACAGGAGGATCACAGTTTTGAGGCCAGCCTCAGCTACTTAGTGAGATCTTGTTTCAAAATAAAAAAGAAACGGAGCTGGGGGTGTAGCTCAGAGGTAGAATACCCCCAGGTTCAATCCCTGATACCACACACACAAAAAAAAGTTAAAGCCTAGATGTTTAAATATGATATTTAAAGATCATAAGCATTGAACCTCTTTTTCTGGTGTATGAAGCAATTACAAATAAGAATATGAACATGTATTTCTAACTTATATTTGTGAAGTGACATAGGGGAAAACCGCATCCAATTAGAGTGGAAAGCTTTTAGTCAAGTAACCAATTGTTAACAGTCACAATTATGTATAGTTTGATATTTTCCACAATACTGGAGTCAAATAAAGTGGGATTCTTTGGAAGCAAAAGAAACACAGATCAATAAAAATATGACTAGCTTATACTGATTGTTTTTATAAAATAAACACTAAAGGTCATATCTGGAACATTTCGATAGGGAGCGATATGTCTGTTTTAGTCAGCATTCTCTTAGCTATGACCCCAAATACCTGATGACAACAACATGGAGGAAGATTTATTTGCTCACAGTTCTGGAGGTTTCAGAGGTTTCATTAGGCTAGGTCACATCTGCTGAACTCAGGGCATGGAAGTGGCAAGCTTAGAGCACAAAGGTAGGGAAAAGGGATGGATAGATGAAAGATAGATAGATGATAGCAAGAGAGACCACAAGGCTACACCCACAGTGACCTACCTCCTCCAGCCACACCCTACCTGCCTACCTTACCACCCCATAAATCCATTAATGTAACCTCAGATTAGAATTCTCCTGACTCAGTTATTTCACTTCTGAACATATTTTGCATTGCCATGAACTTTTCCAGGGGACATTCTATATCTAAGCCCTAACAGTCTTCATAAACAAAAAGAATCTAAAAAGTAAATAGCACATGCAGATCCGGGAGGAAGACTATAATCTGTCATGCCACTGAATGGGTGGAAAGTTTACTGCATTTTGTCCTTCATTTATCCCTTGGTCTGGACTCAAGTCAGCCCACAACTTGGAAGCAGGAGTTATCATGGATAAAGAGAAGCCTGAGAGGGGTTTTCCTATGACTTCCCAGAAAGTGAGCATTATATTAGCTGCGACAGCAGCCCTACAATAAACTTTCATGCAGTGATTCATCCAACCAATAAACTTTCATTCATTGATTCATCCGACAATTATTTACTGAGTGCTCGTTACGGCCAGGCATCTTTCTTATCAGTGATGATAGTCAATGAATAAAACAGACAGTTCACTGGATTGTACCTTCTACGAGGGGGAGACAGACGATAAACAACAGGCCTAATAGTTAAGTATATGATAAGGTGGTTTAGAAGGTGAGATGTGCTTTATAAAAAGATCAGACAATCCCACAGGGCAGGGGGAATAAGGAGTGCTCGCAGAAGGAGCAAGGTGTTTTAAGTAGGGTTGTTGGGGGGAAGGACTCCCTGGAAAAAATGGTATCTGAACAGAGAGATTTGAAAAAGACTAGAATCTACAGCGCAGAATCAGGGAAGGGTGGAGAAGGCCATTCATGTAGAATAATGGCCTGTCCGAAGCCCCGAAGGAGGGAGCAAGCCTCTGTGGTTCAAGGTAAAGTGAGAAGGTCAGAGTGACTGGAGCAGAGAGAAGAGGGAAGATTCACAGGACATGAGGTCAGAGAGAAATTGTGGGGTGGGAAAGTCACATCAGATTTTAAAGGATGTTATAACTTCTTTATCTTTCACTCAGCGTAAAGCAGAGAGCTGCTGCAGGGCTTTGAGCATAGGATTGATATAATCTGGATTATAGTTTAAAAGGGATCTTTCTGGCAGCCAAGTTGAAAATAGACCATGTGAAAACCATACACACAATACCACATTTTCATTTTATAGAGCTATGTTATAAGACATTACTCTAAGTAGGACATTATGATCACACATGAGTGTGTGTGTGTGTGTGTGTGTGTGTGTGTGTGTGTGTGTATGTGTGTATATACCTGCTGTGTTTCACAGGAAATAGTCTAGCAAATGTAATTCATAAATTCATTCATGTTCTAAAGGCAAGTCTATCTTCTATCTACAGGCAATCTTCAGTAAGCATTATGTCTCACAACTAAGCTTTGATAGGAATTGGGCAGCCGCGCATCTGAGTTCCTAATCTCTGGCCGGGTCTGAACGGCAGGTCTATTGTGTTGCCAATCAAAAGTATAACCACATGTTGTGAAAGTAAAAAAACTGGTCTTTTTATTGACTGACATAAGGCTAGTTTTGGTTATCACTGACTTACAGAAGTGAGAGGGACAATAAATGGTAGTAAAATAAGTAGGGGATCTCCATAGGATGCTTGATCAGCTTAAGATGAAACAGTAACTATGGGGTTACTACAGTTTTTGTTGCTGTGACCAAAATACCTGACATCAACAACTTAAAGAAGGAAAAGTTAATTCTGGGTTTAGGTTTCAGTCCTTGGTAGGCCAGCCCCATTGCTTAGGCTTGGGAGGAGGCAGAGCATCGTGGCAGAAGGGAATGGGGGAAAAGCTGCTCAGCACATGGCAGCCAGAAAGCAGGGGGGGGGGAGAGGAGAGAGAGAGAGAGAGAGAGAGCGCCAGCGAGCCTTCCAGGGCATACCACAGTGACCTACTTCCTCCAACTAGGCCCCATCTAAAGGTTCCACGACTTCCCCATAATTCCATCAAATTATTAACCCATCAGTGAATTAATCTACTGACGATGAGGTCAGAGCCCTCGTGATCTGGTCAAGTCCCCAAAGCCCCACCTCTGAACATTGCTGCAAAGGGGACCCAGCCGTCAACATATGAGCCTTTAAGGGACCCTCTGGCTCCAAACCACAACTCATGGCCACATCCAAGACTAATCTCAGCAAACTGTGTGCTGTAATTCATGGACAAAATAGCATGTGTGGCCCCAATTCTATGCTTCATTGAACTGATTTCCAATTCAAGAGCTACAGACTATAAAGGGTCAGATTTCTTTGTGTTTGTGCATGTGAGAGGGATAAACATTTTCAAAGGTGTTTATTTTTCCATATTCACATGTAAAATTTACCTTTCAACTGATATAAAAATATTATAACTACATTGTGGGAGAACCATTAAGTATTCCAACATTAAAGCTGGGTGTAGCTCAGTGATAACGTGCATGAAATATACATGAGGCCCCGGGTTTGATTCCCAGCACCACATAAAATATTATTGTTATCCAAGATTAAACATATTCAAACTTTGAGGACTTTTTTATAGTTAGAGGATGCTCACAATCAATAGTTATAATAAACCAATTTGGAATATATCTCTCCCAAAATATTTCCAATACTGAGTTCTATCTTTGCTTTCTGACAAAAAATTATATAGTAATGACAGTAATCTAGGCCAGGTAACTCTTAGGTTCTTAACAAGAAAATACCATGCAATTTTAAACAAATGAAATGTACAAAGTACATCCTACCAGCTCTGGAAGCCAGAATTAATATTTTAAATATGATATCAAATGTATGAATAAGTCTTGTTTTAGAGGTATGATTAAAGAGAAATGACTCTCAATGCTAAAGAATTGATCATTCTTTCTTATTTCTTGCAATGGTAATGCAGACTTGCTAATTATCCAACTCCACTTCAGTTGTTCACTATTTACTAATGAAATAAAACACGGCAATAAACATGATGCAGGGAGCCCTGGTAGAGTCACAAATATATGTAGATGATACTCCACATCAATTTGGTTACTGAAGGCAATGCTCTGAGCATGAAATGAAGTCATAGTTTAAGATATTATAAATCATTGCATTTAGTGGTATGAAATATGCTATGAAAACATGAACAATAGCGTTTTAGTAATCTTAGAGATCACCTGAGAATACAGACATAGTAGGGTAAGGTAAACAGCATTTTTTAAAAACTCATTTTCTGAAAGTTGAAAATGTGCTGTAATATCACATTTCATAAACTATGCTGAGAACTAATGAGAAAACTTCTTGAACAAAGGGATACTTGGCCAAA
The DNA here is from genome assembly GCA_004027185.1 of Glis glis. NCBI lineage: Eukaryota > Metazoa > Chordata > Mammalia > Rodentia > Gliridae > Glis > Glis glis. The sequence goes on along the minus strand of PVJS01010824.1, from coordinate 19,925 downwards.
TAAATATTGCAAACTGGGTCTAACCAGTTTGTCCAGGGGCTGGGAGTGTTGCTCAGTGGAAAATGATGCTCCAGCCTGATCTCAGTAGAAGAAAGTTCCCTAATGCAGTCTGATTGGGATACACAGACTGCAGAATCTTACAGGTTTCTCCTCATCCCTACATTTTGATGTGAAAGCCTCTATAGGGGCCCTGATAAATCCAAGTGAATGGTTCATTTTTGGTAATGAAAGAAGATAACTTCTGTGGTCTATAAATTAGAATTATTGCTTACAATATTTAAAAACATGAACGTCTGGAAAATACTGTTTCTTTCTTTACATCTAACTATGTAAGCTTTAGCGTTAAAAAAGATAAAACTTTTAAGACTCTCATCCTATACCAGGTGGAACAGCCAATTTCAATTCTGTTTCCCAGCTGACTTTGTGCAGTGCAATGATCCCTACAGATAGACGATAGATCCATAAATGTACTCATTTCTCCCTGAATATACTACAGTACAAAGCACTGAACCTCCTTGTACTGCAGCTCATTACAGCATGGTTCACTTACAACAAAAAATCAAGAAAAAAACTAAAATATCTATCACTTATGATTTGTTGTTTCAAAATTAGTGCTACAGAAGGGTAACACTGCTCCTTAGGAACCCACGTGTATCATATGTGTTGTAAAGGAATTTCTGACAAACGCAAAAATTTAGTTAAACGTTTTAAAACTGTTCACACTATAAGAGGTTACTTCTATCAATCAATATTTATTGAGGCTGACAGTTCATGTAGAGGTATCAAGCAGCATGGGGCTTGTAAGTAGAGTATAGCTCTGATTCCTGATTTCAGGGAGCCGAGATTCATGGGGCAGAGAGGATAGACACATTTGCAAACAGCATATTTACTATCAATACATATTTTGCTTCAGCATATTAGATATGCACCAGAGTATTGATCAACCAAATTTTTAATTTCTGGAAGTAGATTTGCTATATCTGAAAAATATTTTTTCTCTTTGACAATAACAGCCTGTTATTACTTGCTGCAATTAGAGTTTTGAAATTTTTAAAGTAACTTCTGATGAATTTAATTAGCTAATGTGATTTACAGACATTGAATTATCTAAACAATAAATTAAGGAATCATTGTCTTGGTCTAGCTTTCAAGTGATTCTGACATTCTAGTCATAACATAAATAACAGATAAATGAGCCAAATAGACATGTGCTTCAGAAGAAAACCACTTAAACAGATCTCCACACAGGTGTTTAGGCAAAAATAGTTTCTCAACAGGGGAAAAAACACTTTAGAGAAGTATTTCTCTACATTTTTTTTCTGTGCATGTACAAACATCTGGATGCCTAGAAATACTTAGATATTTTAATTTTCACTTTAAAATTATACATGTAATTCATGAGTACTCATGTAAATCATGGAGATTTATTAATGATTGCACTTGGATGGGGCTAAACTAAGTTGTTTTCCTCTTTGTAAGAGAATAGCATGGTGCTGGCTTCCTAGATTAGAGGCATTTTACAGGAGCTGAGTGGGGACTCTGCTCCCCTGTGAGGCTTAGGGCTTGGAATGCACCACGGGCAGCTCCAGTGCATTTGAAACATCTGCCCCCAAATCAATCATAGTCGTACAGGCTTGGAAGCATGAAGGTGATGAACAGAAGCTAGTGAGCCCAGATTCCAGACTGGGCAGGTATGGACCAGACCTGAGAGGAGGACAGGAGGGCAGTAACTCCCCACGCTTTCCTGATCTGGAAGTATTGACACCGAACAAAAACAGCAACAACAACAACAAAGTCAAGTGTGGTTTGGAGAGATGTTTAGTTTTCAAGTCAACATTACTTTCTGTACTTAATTTTTTTCCTCCCCCAACTCATGTTCAATGCAGGCAAATGGAGAGTCAGAAGCAAAGGAAGATGGGTATTTTCAGATTGGTTGGATTTGGGGTAGTAAAAAATCTGATATTCTAAAAACATCCATTCTCATCAGCAATACATGGTAGCATTTTACATTATGTTTTATATTTTTATTATAAAATAATCAGAAATTATAATATGCATATAATTCACAGGTACAGATAGTCTGGACTCTGATAAGCTTTTTCTTTTCTTGTTTTCTTTCTTGTGGTACTGGGGATTGAACCCACGGGCATTCCACCTCTGGGCTATAACCCCAGTCCTTTTTCTTAGTTATGATTGAAACAGAGTTTCATTAAGTTACTACACGCTGACCTCAAACATGCAATTCTCCTGTCTCAGCTTCCAGGTACTGGGATTACAGGTGTGCACCAACACACTTGGCTCTGGAAATTTTTTTTCTATTTTAGAGGACAAGTAAGGCATTTCTTGAAAGCAATGGAAACACTTCACTTACAAGTGAAGCTTGAGTGTCTATAATAAATTAATCTAAAATAATAGACAGCTTATA
>PVJS01010824.1:0-15000 GCA_004027185.1 Glis glis | reverse complement strand
TTGAGGTACTGGGGATTGAACCCAGGGGCGTTCTACCTCCACACTACACCCCCGACCCTATTTTTTTATACTTTATTTTGAAACCGGGTCTCACGAAATTGTGGAGGGCCTCACTAGGTAGAGAGAGAGAGAGAGAGAGAGAGAGAGAGAGAGAGAGAGAAATGGGGGGAGAGAGAGAGAGAGAGAGAGAGAGAGAGAGCTGAGGCTGGCCGCGAACCCGGATCCTCCGGTCTCCGCCTCCCAAAGTACTGGGATTACAAGCGTGCGCCACCACGCCCGGCTTAGTTTCTAATCTATTTTAATGCTGAGTTCTATTAACTATTACTACTAACTGTGAGAATGCCCACACTGTAATGTATGGAGGCACCAGCTACCTTCTAAAGATGACAGAGTATTCCTTAGTGTCTGGCAATGTAGAACTTCAACATATATTATTTTCATACTTCTGCTCCTACCACCAGTGTTCTGTCACACACTGCTTCTCTATATTTAAAACTACTGCGAAGTGCTTTGGCCAAGGGGTACAATACATTTGTGCCATGAAAATAAGAAGGTGAAAATATGGGGGAGGTCCCTGAAGAAAACAGACATGAAAATATGCTTGAATTAATGAGTATCTAAGAATGTGTAGGAAAAACTGCACCTGCATTACCAATAAAAATAATATTGGCCAATATTTATGAATGATGACAGGTTTAGACTTATGTATTTGACAAAAAATAGGCATTATGTGATGCTCTAAATATGAAGGAGCCTGATACTTAATTACATAACCATAGCCTTCTTTACTCTCTGCAATACAGCATCCATGGTCTTGTAGCATCTGGACCTTCATACTTTGATGATTTCCCTGATGAGGAGGTATCCAATCCATCTCCCTTGTCACCTATCCTTGAGCAGTTAAAATATCTATGCTGGTTTTTAGTATCTCTGCTCGTAAAAATGAGGTTGTATTCTATCAGGAGTTTTCAAAGGACCCTCTTGGGAACTCAGTGATTCTGAAAATTCTTTAAGGGATTCATTTTTTGCAAATGAAGTATTTTCTTCCTGACCATTAATATTTAAATCACCTTAGAAACTTAATGATTGTTTGGAGCTTAAAAAATTCCTTCTAGTTTTCCAATCATATGAATAAGTCCATACAGGCACAAGAAAAAAAAAAAAAAAACCTTGCATAGAAAATGTTTTCTATGACAAAGAGGGCTGGAATTCATACCAAAGTAGCAGAATAACCAAGTAAAGAATTTCTGGAAACAAGAGCATCTTTTCTCATAGAACCTAAGATTAATAATAGCATCGTATACGGGGAACCAGTGTTTCGGGTTTTTATTAGGACATCTAAGCTCTAGAGAAAGGGTTAGTCCCCTTGTATCACAAACTTGTATACTAACTAGCAAATTGTTCATGCTAACAATTTAGTGTGCCTCTTTCAATAAAGAATACTTCTTGCATAGTGGGTCTCTTTTCAATTTAAAAACGTATCTGGGATAAGTTGAGGTCTGTACTTTGCCTAGGGACGAGTTTTAGCTAGACCTAATCCTCCATGTAACTTGTCTATTTCTGGGCTTAAGAAGGAGAGTTTATTAAACACGCTTTATTTGTGGGAAGTTCTCCTTTCACTTTTAAAATAATTTTTCTCTGATTATAGTGTCTATCCTTGCTTAAAAATTATCTTTCCAAAGCTTCTCAAATTCCTCAAATAAGAAGAAGATTAGAAATAAGAAGGAAAGGGCAGAAGAGGAGTCAAATGTAACTCATCTTGGGAAAATGTGCTAATACCAGATGGTGTTTTCTATCCTCTCAGTGTTCCCTAGGTAAACACACAAAACCAGTGAGATTATTGCAAGAATCTGTGAGGTCAAAATTTACTTTGACCTAAACAATGATAAATACTAGTTAGAAAATGTAAGTTCTCAGATGAGAAATATGGTTGAAACAAATCACATAGAGTCTCTTAAAATTCTAAAATTCTATTTATCTTATACTAAGAACAGCAACCGAAATGTCCATATTGTATAGCAGCCATGCCTTAAAATTCTGAACTTCAGAACAAAGAAAATGAAGAAAGTTAACCAGGAGCATCTGTGACATGGCAGCAATCTAAAAGTAAATGAGTTCTAAAAAATCACAATGGAATCATTATGTGAATAGAAATGCTGTAAGTGATCATTGTCTTTATAAAATACATATATAAAATCATATGCGATCCTGGTGATTGGTTAATCTAGTATGGTACCACTTCCCCCATCATATATCAACAATTCACATTTCAATTCCATGACAATTTTGCTGGTGACAAAGAATATTTATTGACATATTTATCAGTTAAAGGAATGCTCTGAATACCATATTATGATCTATCATAATATCTCTACCATTAAGGAAAAAAGACTCCATTAATATTTGTATATATTAACTTGACATCATCTGTATAAAATGTGCTGAAATATCTGTGTAACTAGATTTTACAAATGTAGATGTTAATGGGATACAATTCTTTTTCTCCTATGGAATATTATGTTATTTTATTTAAATTATATTATTTCTGATTTTTTGCAAAACAAAATATTCAGCAATTCACTAGTGTCACATGATATGTAGTTATTACAATTTTACATTTCTGGTACCTATGAAGTTACTTTGGATACTGCCTCCCCCATACTAAATAGGAAGAGAACTCAGTGAATCAACTTAATACTTCTGAGAAGACAGTGAGCTGAATGCCCCTCCTCCCCTTTCCCTGAAATCCTAACATCCCAGCATCTTTAGCATCATTTGTGGCAAGCAGAGGCTGAGATCCTCAGAAGCTTCTGTGCATGTCAGACCTTGGGCTCTCCGGGAAGCCCAGATACAATATGTGAACTGACTGACACAGACGTTTACTCCATGTGGGTTGAATGAGGACAGAGAGGCCAGTGTTGGAAAACCCCAGAATGGCAGTGGTAGAGTGAATATTTGGGAATGAGTTTGGATTGTTAAAATCTATACTTTGTCCAAGTGCAAACTTGACAAAGACCAGTTTGAGTCTGTCTATGATCCCTGGCTGGAAGGAGTACAAGAAGCATCTGACTGGGCCATCAGTCTGGGAGGGTTCAAGGAGACTAGAGAACCAGGATGTGCTTTTTCAGGTTTTTCATCAAGTTTTTTTTCTTTCTTTTTTTTTTTGGTGGTGGTGGAACCTAGGTAGTCTACCACTGAGCTATGTTCCCAGCTCCCCTTTTATCATTTTTAGTACTTATTTATGTATTTATTTATTTATTTTTACTTTGAGATAGGGCTTGCTAAGTTGCAGAGGCTGGCCTTGAACGTGGGATGCTCCTATCTCAGCCTCCCAAGTAGTTGGGATTACAGGAGTGCAGCACCACACCCTGCATCACTAAGTTTTTTACCTTCCTGGTTCTTCATTTTTAGTCAGGATAGGAAGACTGCTCCACTTCTCATTACCAAGGGCCACTGAAGATACCCAAAAAACAAACCTGAACCAAGAAAGAAAACACAAGAAAGAACAGCCAAAGTGGGAAAGAGCAGTGAGAAAATCTACGCAGTGAAATAAAGCTGCCAGAGAGGGCAAACAGAAACATAGACATTAAAACTAAAGAAAGAACCAAGACTATACAATTACAGAACTTCCTGAAGAAACAAAACAAAAGTATGCAGGGAATCTACATGATTTCCCATCTAGATGGTTCAGGGTAATGCAGAGAGAGCATTGCTGCTGTTATGTCCTGAATCTGTGGCTTAGGAGACTGGGTCACAGGTATGCAAAGGAAAACAGTAAGGAGTTAGGATCCTTAGAATAAAAGACAGGTGGGAAAATATCCAGCAGATTCGCCGTATGTAATAGGAGTTACAAACATGAGCAAGTATAGAGAAAGGAAAACAGCAATCTTGAGAGGATTTTCCTGAGCGAAAGACCTGATGCTGCCAACTGAAGAGGCCAATGGCATCGGAGACGGCCTGATGGAGAAAAAAGGGAAACCTGGGCATATCTTTATAATATACTTGTGTGGAGAAACCATACAACTTTAAAATTAGTAAAATTAGTAAGTACATAGGACAAAGCTGATTTGCAGCAACAAAAGCCAGAAGATACTAAAGAACATTCAGATCACTGAGAGAAGACTTCATCATGAGAAAAGTCAAGGGAAAGAAATCCCTCAGGTGAATGGGAGGAAACACGTCATTGGAGGAGCTGCATCAGTTCTACTCTATCATTCAGGCATCCCATAAGAGGAAACATTTGAAATTAAGACTCAAGCCAAACCAATACAGCAGATAAGCATAGGACCAGCCTGCCAGCTTCTCTTGCTCTGATTTGATATCATCTCCTCATTTCTCATCAATAACCACTCACAAATCCCTGGGGAAAGTTCATACTGGAGTGTGGAGAAGCGGGAAAGTGGTGAATGAGAGGGCCATGCCCATTTCCCCACTGCTACTCCCACTCTATGATTCAGCAGAAGACTGAGGGTGAGGGGTAGAGCTTGGAACTGGATTTGAAATTGAAACTATAAAACCCAGATTGTCTAAATTGAGACTCTTCCTATAAAAGAGTGAGTGAAAATCTGTTATTTGTTCAAACTTTGATGGAGAATAAGAAAAGGTGGCTAGTGATGTAGCTCAGTGGTAGAGGACTCTCCATGCCTGAGGATCAATACTCAGCACATAAAAAAAAAATAGAATGACAATGTTACAGAAAAATAAAATCAACTCCTATTTAAATCACATTGAGCACAAAAGTACAAATCATCCAGTAACGGTATGTATTTTAGGACACTGTTGTACATGCAACCTTATGCTACATAGAGAATGGGAAGAACAAACAGGAAAGAATCAACAACAACAAAAAGAACAACCCCAAAGAGTAAAGATGAGACTGAAGACAGATTTTTTTTCAGATATTCTTCCAAGTTCTCTGGACATCTAGTTTAAATACGGTCTGTAGGAATTAATACATTTTCCATTGTAGTTTGCTGGAAAGAGTTTCAGGGCAGTAAAATGAGATCGGTTAATCAAGGAAGGGCAATTCAAAATAAGCTTACATTGTATCTTAAGTAGCTGCAAGATTAGCTGCTTAAAAAGTAAGAACTAATTGGTAGAATAGAAATTGAAGACACAGTTCAGAAATGCATATTTTGCAAAAATAATGTCTTAAAATATGGTATTCTTGGTAAGTTTTTCTGGTTGCATTTTTAAACTTTCATTATGAAATAGAATTTGACTATGGGTCATCAACACCTTCAAGAAACTAATCAAACTCTCTTCTCTCCCTCTCCCACCACCTCCCCTTTCCCTTTCTGTCTCCTTGGACAACCAATACTTGTCTGCATGGTAGTGGTCTTTGATCATCTTTCTTTCTTCTCTTTCCTTCCTTCCTTCTTTCCTTCCTTCCTTCCTTCCTTCCTTCCTTCCTTCCTTCCTTTCTTTCGCGGTACTGGGGATTGAACTGAGGGTGCTTCTACTGCAGTGCTACACCTCCGGCTCCATTTTATTTTATTTTAGTTTTTTAAATTTTGAAACAGGGTCTCACTAAGTTCCTGTCTCATCTTCCCAAGTACTGGCATTTCAGGCATGTGCCACTGTGCCTGGCTGCAATTGCTGTTCCTTTGTAATAGAAATATCATATTTGGTTTGATTACTGTTCTGTGCACTATCATCACCATCATCCTTATTTAACCATATTATTATTCAAGTCTGGTCTCTCATTACCAATATCAAATGTTTTCTGTGTGTGGTGCTAGAGACTGAACCCAGGGGCATTCTACCTCTGAGCTATACCTCAAGCCCTGATTTATTTTTTATTTGGAAAGAGGGACACACTAAGTTGCTGAGGCTAGCTTTGAACCTGCAATGATTCTCCTGTTTTAGCCTCCTAATTACTGGGATTACATGAGTGTACTACCACATGTGACCAAATAATTCTTTATAATCTTCATCTTTTGGGGATTCCAAGATGGCAACTGAGGGAGATACCACATTGTGATCTCTCTGAGATTTGGATCTCAATTGCTGTGAAAGCAGCTTCTCAACAGAAGAAAAGCAATAAAAAACTGAACTAAACAGAAAAATTTGAAACACGGCAGAATCAAAGCCAGAAGACAATGCAGGACAATAAAAAGCTCCAAGCGCCTTGCCTAAGGAATGGTGGTGGTGGCTACCAGCATTGCAGCTTCCACATGCCACCAACAAAGAATCCGACAAATTGTTGTAAATCCAGCAACCACAGATCATCAGAAATGAAAGTGAGCAGTAACTCGCTCCACCCTGGACAGATTCCCAAACTGTGGTGGCGGCGGAAGAGGCAATGGCAACATCTAGGTTAGACCACGCCAGCGGCTACCAGCATTGCAACTTCTGCAGTCCACCAACAAAGAAGCCAGTGACCTGTTGTAAATCCAGCAACTGTAGAACATCAGCAATGAAAGCGAGTAGCACCTCACTCCATGCTCAACAGAGACCCAAATGCCCAGAAGCCTGACCAGAACCTGCAGCAGCGGCAGAGCCCACCCCCATCCCCAGAGACTAAGAGCAGCACTCAACAAGACCGTAAGTCAATGAACCGCCCCAGGGGGAGACCACCCAGTGCAACTACAGGGACTTGCTTGGCAAGCAATAGACTCACGGGATCTGAGACCTGGGGGATCACCTCTGTGAAGGTGGGAGTGGGGTCCACTGTAAGACACAGTAGATATGTGGATAAGTGAATAGCCCCGTGCGACATTCGGGCAGGACAGACCTACAGCCTGCAGGTCGCAGCACCCTTGTAGGGTTACCAGGGATTGCTACAGGACACACAATCATGGTACCTGGGAAAAATTAAACCATACCAGCCTTCTTTATTGAAAACGTGGAGTTCCGTGTTTGCACAGTCAGTAAAAGTGATGTCCGCCACTTCTGTGGGCAAAGAGAGACACAAGCCCAGGGTCCTCCTCTGGTAATGCCTGGCATATATGTAAACAGAGAGAGCATAGGGACAGCCCAAGTGGAGAAGGTGGAGACCCACACTTGCAGTGAGAGGGACTCTAGTGGCACTGGGTGCCTGCAGAGGCAGTGAAAGGCACCAGGCATGGGTCCCAAGCATTGAAGGAGAGCAAGAATTGGGCCTGCAAATGGACATTATACTGAGCAAGTGAGAATAACCATTCAGTAAAAACTATTCACCATTCACCTGTAAGGCTCACCTAGTAGAAAACATCTACCTCCAGAATAAGATACTATAAAGGGAGAGATATTAGACACAGGAAAACTACAGAGTGAGAGAGAGCTACCAAAAGCAACAAAGAGATAAACTTAGGAAACCTGAACTCAAGAGAAGGAAGAATAGCAAAGAAACAATGAGCTCCCACAACTCCACAACAACAGAACCTGCCAACACAGAAGTGCAAAGATTGCCAGAAGGACAATTCAGAACTTTATTTTTTTTGAGGTACCAGGGATTGAAAACAGGGGTGGTCTACCTCCGCGCTACACCCCCGGCCCTATTTTTTATACTTTATTTTGAAACTGGGTCTCATGAAGTTGCGGAGGGCCTCACTAAGTTGAGAGAGAGAGATAGGGGGAGAGAGAGAGAGAGAGAGAGATAGAGAGAGAGAGCTGAGGCTGGCCACGAACCCGGATCCTCCGGTCTCCGCCTCCCAAAGTACTGGGATTACAAGCGTGCGCTACCAACCCAGCCAGAACTTTAATAGTAGAAATGATACAGGATTTCCAAAAAGAATTCAGACAGAGCCTAAAAAAATGAAGGATCAAATAAACAAAGAATCTGACACACTGAACAGGAATCAAAAAGAAACTCTAAGGAAGGGAAGGATGCAATAATTGAAATGAAGGCATCAATACAAACTATCAACAATAGACTAGTCCACATGGAAAACAGAATCTCACTCTTAGAAGATGACCTCTCCAAATATGAATGCATAGTATATAATTTAGAAAAAACAATTCAATGGCATGAATTGGACATTGAAGAGATCTCAGCCAGTCTTAAAATAGCAAACCTAAGAATAATAGGCATAAAAGAGGGACTAGAGATGAAACCAAAGGAATTAATAATCGATTCAGAGAAGTAATATTAGAAAATTTTTCCAAATATAGAAAAAGAGGTCGACACACAGGTACAGGAGACATACAGAACCCATAATAGACAGGATCAGAGAAGAGGCTCACCATGCCACATAATAATCAAATTGACCAATGTAGAGGCCAAGGAGAGAATCTTAAAGGCAGTGAAAGCAAAAGAGCAAGTAACATTCAGAGGCAAACCAATAAGAATCACTCCCAACCTTCCAAATCAAGTCATGAAAGCCAGGAAGGTCTGGAGCAACATATTCCAAACTCTGAAAGAAACAACCTCCAGCCAAGATTTGTCTACCCAGCAAAGATATCTATCAAATTTGATGGAGAAATAAAAAACCTTCCATGACAAACAGAAGCTGGAAGCTGAAAGACTTTATGTCTTCCAAACCAGCACTAGAGAAAATACTCAAAGAAATTAATTGCAAAAAAGAAATAATAAAGAAACACCAGAATCACAGAAACAATGATTTACATCAAATGAACAACAACTAGGCAAAGAAGAACAAACACTACCTCAAACAGAAATTAAAACTCAAAATGTTAGGAATTAAAACTCAGTTCTAAAAAATCACGCTGAATATAAATGGCCTCAACTCCCCAATCAAAAGACATAAGGTGGCAAAATGAATTAAAAATCACAATCCATCTATATGTTGCCTGAGAAACACACCTTACAAGTAAAGATACTCACAAACTAAAGGTGAAGGGATGGAGCAAGGTAATCCACGCTAATGGAACTCAAAAACAAGCAGGAGTAGCAACTATGATATCAGACAAATTAGACTTCAAACCTAAACTTATCAGAAGAAACAAAGAAGGTCATTTTTTACTGGTAAAAGGAACAATCCAGCAAGAGGACATAACGATAGTCAACATTTATGCCCCAAACATAGGTGCAACCACTTTTATAAAAGAAATTCTTCATCACATTAAGTCACACATAGATCCCAATACAATAATATTGGGAGACTTCAATACTCCTCTCACACCACTAGATCGATCTTCAAGACAAAAGGTCAGTAAAGATGCCTCAGACCTAAGGAACACCATAAACCAAATGGACCTAGTAGACACATACAGAATATTCCACCCAACTACAGCTGAATTCACATTTTTTCACCTGCTTATGGAACCTTCTCTAAAACAGACCATATCCTAAGCCACAAAGTGAGTACTAGCAAGTTCACAAAATGTGATATAATTCCCTGTGTCTTTTCAGACCATAATGGAAAGAAATTAGAAATTAACTCTAAGAAGACCCAGAGAAACCTCATAAACATGTGGAGACTGAATACCACACTACTGAATGAGGAATGGGTCACAGAAGGAATACGGGGAGAAATTAAGAAATTCCTAGAAACAAACGAAAACGGAGACACAACATATCAAAATCTCTGGGACACCCTGAAGGCAGTATTAAGAGGAAAATTCATACTGTGGAGTGCTCACTTAAGAAGAACAGAAAATCACCAAATAAATAACCTAATGACACACCTCGAAGCCCTTGAAAAACAGGAATAGTCTAACCCCATAGCCAGTAGAAGATAGAAAATTATTAAAATCAGAGCAGAAATCAATGAAGTAGAAAATAAAAAAATATGAAAAATCAACAAATAAAAAATATGAAAAATCAACAAACCCAGAAGCTGGTTCCTCAAAAAAAAAAAACAAAAACAAGATAGATACACCACCCAACCTAAACAAAAGAAAGAGAGAATCAACCCAAATTATTCAAATAAGAGATGAAAAATGTGATATTACCTCCAACAGTGTGGAAATCCAGAGGATTATCAGAAACTACTTTGAAAAACTATACTCCAACAAAATGGAAAACCTAGAAGAAATTGACAAATTTCTAGACACATAAAACCTTCCTAGGTTGAATCAAGAAGATATAGAAAACTTAAATCTACCAATAGCAATCAAAGATATTGAAGCAGCAATAAAGAGCCTACTATCAAAGAAAAGCCCAGGTCCAGATGCTTTCCCAGGTGAATTTTATAAAACCTTTATAGAAGAACAAATCCCAATACCCCTCAAGCTATTCTGTGAAATAGAAAGAAACAGGACTCTCACAAATACATTCTATGAAGCCAACATCACATTAATACCAAAACCAAATAAAAACAGCTCAAGAAAATAAAACTCCAGGCCTATATTGTTGATGAACTTAGACGCAAGACTTCTAAACAAAATACTAGCAACGCACATTCAAAACCACCACATCAAGAAAGTCATACACCATGACCAAGTTGGGTTCATTCAAGGGATGCAAAGCTGGTTCACCATATGAAAAACAATCCATGTAATCCACCACATAAAGAGGACTAAAGACAAAAATCACATGATCATTTCGATGGACACTGAAAAAGCATTTGACAAAACCCAACACCCATTCATGATAAAAACACTGCAGAGAATCGGAATAGAAGGAACATACCTCAGCATCATAAAGGCAATATACAATAGGCCCACAGCAAACATCATGTTGAATGGGGAAAAACTACGAGAGTTCCCCTTAAAAAGAGGAACAAGACAAGGATGCTCACTGTTACCACTCCTTTTCAATATAGTATTAGAGACTCTAGCCAGAGCAATAAGACAAGAGATGGAAATCAAAGGAGTACAATAGGAAAAGAAGAAATGAAACTATCTCTATTTGCAGATGACATGATATTATACTTAGAAGACCTAACAAACTCAACAAAAAGGCTTATAGAATTGATCAATAAACTCAGCAAAGTATTTAGATACAAAATCAATCATAAAAAATTAGAAGCTTTTCTGTATGCCAACCATACATAAATCCACTGAAAAAGAAATCCAGAAAACATTTCCACTCACAATCCCCCAAACAATAAAATACTTAGGATGCCGGGCGTGGTGGTGCACTCTTGTAATCCCAGTACTTTGGGAGGCAGAGACCAGAGGATCCGGGTTCGCGGCCAGTCTCATCTCTCTCTCTCTCTCTCTCTCTCTCTCTCTCTCTCTCTCTCCCTGTCTCTCTCTCTTCTCTCTCTCTACCTAGTGAGGCCCTCCGCAACTTCATGAGACCCGGTTTCAAAATAAAGTATAAAAAATAGGGCCGGGGGTGTAGCGCGGAGGTAGAACGCCCCTGGGTTCAATCCCCGCTACCGCAAAAAAAAACAACAACAAAAAAAAAACTTAGGAATAAACCTAACCTAGGAGGTAACAGACCTCTACAAGGGAAATTATAAAACACTGAAAAAAGAAATTGAAGAACATCTTAGAAGATGGAATGATCTCCCATGCTCTTGGGTAGGCAGAATAATTATCATCAAAATGACCATTCTTCCAAAAGTGATCTACAGATTCAATGCAATACCCATTCAATTATCAAGGTCATTCTTCAAAGACATAGAAAAATCAGTCCTTAAATTCATTTGGAAAAACAAAAAAACCCAAAATAGCCAAAGTAGTTCTCAGCAACAAGAACCATGCAGGAGGCATCACAATACCTGACTTCAAACTATACCACAGAGCCACAGTAATAAAAACAGCATGGTACTGGCACAAAAGCAGACACATAGACCAATGGAGCAGAATAGAAGACTCAGAAACAAATCCACACACTTACAGCCAATTGATTTTTGACAAAGGAGCCAAAAACATACACTGGAAAAAAGATAGCCTCTTCAACAATTGGTGCTGGCAAAACTGGTTAACCATATGCAGAAAAATGGAAATAAACTCCACTTTCTCACCCTGAACAAGATTCAATTCAAGATGTATCAAAGACCTGGAAATCAGACCAGAGACCTTGCAGCTACTTGAAGAGGGCATAGGTCCAACTCTTCAACACATAGGCACAGGCAAAAACTTCCTCAACAAGACCCCAAAGGCACGAGACATTAAAAAGAGGATAAATACGTGGGATTGCATTAAACTGAAGAGCTTCTGCACAGCAAAGGAAATTATCAAGAACCTCAACAGAGAGCCAACAGAATGGGAGATGATTTTTGCCAGCTACTCCTCTGATAGAGGACTAATATCTAGAATATACAGAGAACTCAAGAAACTTGCCGCTAAAATAAACAAACAACCCAATCAAAAAATGGGCAAGGGAACTAAATAGGCACTTCACAGAAGAAGAAATACAAATGGCTAATAAATGTATGAAAAATGTTCAACATCATTAGCAATCAGAGAGATGCAAATCAAATCTACCCTGAGATTTCACCTAACCCCAATTAGAATTGCAATCATAAAAACACAATAAATGCTGGCGAGGATGTGGAAAAGTAGGAACTTTAATACACTGTTGGTAAGATTGCAAATTAGTGCAACCACGTTGGAAAACAGTGTGGAGGATCCTCAGAAGACTGGGAATGAACCTACCATATGACCCAGCAATACCAATTCTAGTTATCTACCCAAAAGAATGGAAACCAAATGACCAGACTAATGGATGCGTGTCTATGTTTATAGCTCTCCCTAATATGCGGAAGCTAGGGAGAATAGGGCATAGGAGGGACTCCAGACAATGATGAAGAAAACCTTAGATGAGTAAAGAAGGCGACCTAACTGAGGGAGATGGGGGGGGAGGAAAACACCCTAATGCACAGGACGTACATACACGAATTTATCAAAGTCAACTACTATACTGAGTATGAGAAGGAGGGAAGGGGAGGGAATAGGGGTGGGAATTGGGGAAGGCTAATTGACCTATGTGTGCATGTATACTTCTACCACCCTGAAACCCATCAAGATGTATGATTACAATGCACCAATAAAATATATAAATATATAAAAATAATAATCTTTATCTTTTAAATTTTGAAACTAGTTTTCTGGCTCTTAAAATCTACAAGGGCAGGGGCTGATATAACATATATTTCTAGAATCATGGTTGGCATATTATTTGGTGCTCAGAAATAATTGTTGCATTAATTAGAACCATTTATTTGACCTATTTCAAATTATTTACTAGGTTAAAAACACACACTTAAGCAGATTCTGATTATTGAGACACTTTTATTCACTAATTATGAATCTCTATGTGCTTCCAGCTACAAAGGCATGTATAATTAGCATTGGCATATGTTCATTATGTTCCAATACCAGTGCAGAATTAAAAGTCAATAAATGTTTTCTATATAATGTGAAATTTATATTTAATCCTCTAAAATTGTTCTTATACTAGAATCTGATAAAGTGAAGAGGTGAGATTCTTGTCTTGGAGATCAAACCTGTATCTTTTGGAACTACAGAACTTTGACAACACCATCTACTTTTTCAGCATGCTGATAAGCCCATATGTTAAGGACTATTTATGGAATTGCAAAAGTGGTTCTTTTGATTATAATATCAGCTAATGGGGAAGAGGTAATTCATCAAGATGAAATCAAGGTGTTGAGAGAAATGGGAAAATTATTCTGGGCATCTAAGAAGCAATAGAAAACTTCTTGGAAAGAGTGGCCTTGGAGACTTTAGAACTCTAGTAGTGAGACCAGAGATAACCAGTGATGAATTTCTTAAGATATGAAGCCTATCATCATATGCTAACCCTGTGTTCATAAACTGCTTACAACACTGCAGTCAGCATTTGATTATTTGCACTGAGTGGGAGAAATAATAGTAATAATAATAATAATCATAATAATAAGCACATAAATTAGGGTTTGTGGAAAAACCACACTCTTCTGGTCATTCATTGCTTCTTTTACCTGTCATCCATGTATGTCAACCAGTTAGCAATGCCCAAGTGGTCTTGGATTCCAATAATAATATAATACTGTTATTAGATCTGCTCTCAGAACAAATAAGAATTTTAGTTATTTTCTAAGTCTAAGGTCTGAATTATCTATTACAATTTATCAGGTAAGAAAAAAAGTGCTCAAAATTAGATGATTATAAATTTCTCCAAATAGAATCAGAATATGATCATAGTGCTATAGTAACACAGGAAATGTTTCTGAGCAAGTAGTCATTACATAGGTTCATGTGGCTTTGTATTTACTTCCATTAGCTCCCACACTATTAGAATATGGTTAATTACAAGAAAGAAGAGGGAATTAATTGGTTTTCAAGATAGCAATATGAGGAAACTCTTGACAAGACTGTAACAACCACAGCATTGAAGGAATTATATCCAGGTTATGGATTGTGCTTCCCTCATTGCATTTAACTTTATTTATTTATTTTTATTCTGTAACTGGCCTCTCTTTTGTAAATGTTGCTGCTATAAATGCTGCTGGATTTCTCCCATAAGCAGCTAAAATGTATCCACCACTTCCACCTTTTAGGTCTGCACATTTATCAATGTTACTTTTGCTGGCTGGTGGGGTTTTGTTTAATACACTGGTTTTCCTATATATTCATCTGCATATAATACTGACAAAATGTTTACTTTTTATCAAATTATAGCACAAATTTCAGTGATACATTTTATTTGTCATCTTCCAAAACTTAAATTTTTTTTCAGCCCATGAAAGTTTAGATCCTCCATATCTTAGACTGAAGATACTAGATTTCCTTGTCTATTTTCCACATATGTATGTATTTCCACACATATATATATATATTCACTTTCCTGTGTGATTGCTGTGTTAGTAGTCAATGTCAATTTCCAGTTTCAGAACAGGATTACTGACTTTGAAGAATAGAAAGCAATAATGTCCTGCATTTGCTTTTACCTTAAAGAAGAGAAAGATTTTACTTTCCCTACATATCAAATGCTTGGTGGATTTCCAGTATCTCAAACTTGAAATAATAGCCCCTAACTGCCTCATTTCAGGAGTCGTGACTATAAACAAGACATAAATATAATCTAATAAAAGAAAGAAATAACCAACCTGGAATGATCCATGTTTTTTTCTGTTTTGAGTTGATTTGGAAGTCAAATAAATAGGACTAATAAAGGATTCACACACACACACACACACACACACACACACACACACA
>PVJS01010823.1:0-47134 GCA_004027185.1 Glis glis | reverse complement strand
TATCATGTCATCTGCAAATAGAGATAGTTTCATTTCTTCTTTTCCTATTTGTAGTCCTTTTATTTCCTTCTCTTGCCTTATTGCTCTGGCTACAGTCTCCAGTACTATATTGAAAAGAAGTGGTGACAGTGGACATCCTTGCCTTGTTCCTGTTTTTAAGGGGACCTCTTGTAGACTTTCCCCACTCAACAACATGTTGGCTGTGGGCCTATTGTATATTGCCTGTATGATGTTGAGATATGTTCCTTCTATTCCGATTCTCTGCAGTGTTCTTATCATGAATGGGTGTTGGATTTTGTCAAATGCCTTTTCAGTGTCTATTGAAATGATCATGTGATTTTTGTCTTTAGTTTGGTTTATGTGGTGGATTACATAGATTGTTTTTCATATGTTGAACCAGCCTCGCATCCCTGGGATGAACCCCACTTGGTCATGATGTATGATTTTTGTGATGTGGTTTTGAATGCACATTACTAGTATTTTGTTTAGAAGTTTTGCGTCTAAGATCATCAGAGATATAGGTCTGTAGTTTTCTTTTCTTGAGCTGTCTTTATTTGGTTTTGGTATTAATGTGATGTTGGCTTCATAGAATGTATTTGGGAGAGTCCTGTTTCTTTCTATTTCACGGAATAGATTGAGGAGTATTGGGATTAGTTCTTCTATAACAGTTTTATAAAATTCACCTGGGAAACCATCTGGACCTGGGCTTTTCTTTGATGGTAGGCTCTTTATTGCTGCTTCAATCTCTTTGATTGTTATTGGTCAATTTAAATTTTCTATATCTTCTTGATTCAACTTAGGAAGGTTGTACATGTTTAGAAATTTGTCAATTTCTTCTAGGTTTTCCATTTTGTTGGAGTATAGTTTTTCAAAGTAGTTTCTGATAATCCTCTGGATTTCTGTGCTTTTGGTGGTAATATCTCCTTTTTCATCTCTTATTTTAGTAATTTGAGTTGATTCTCTTTCTTTTGGTTAGGTTGGCTAGTGGTTTATCTATCTTGTTTATTTTTTCCAGCACCAGCTTTTGGTTTAGTTGATTTTTTGTATTTTTTTTTTATTCTCTACTTCATTGATTTCTGCTCTGCTTTTAATAATTTCCTGTCTTCTACTGGATTTGGGGTTAGACTGTTCCTGTTTTTCAAGGGCTTTGAGGTGTGTCATTAGGTTAGTTATTTGGTGATTTTCTGTTCTTAAGTGGGCACTCAGTGCTATAATTTTCCTCTTAATAATGCCTTCAGGGTGTCCCAGAGATTTCGATGTGTTGTGTCTCTGTTTTTGTTTGTTTCTAGGAATTTCTTAATTTCTCTCCTTATTTCTTCTCTGACCCATTCCTCATTCAGCAGTGTGGTATTCAATCTCTATGTGTTTATGAGGTTTCTCTGGGTCCTCTTATAGTTGATTTCTAGTTTCGTTCCATTATGGTCTGAGAAGACACAGCGGATTATGTCACATTTTTTGAACTTGCTAGTACTCACTTTGTGGCCGAGGATATGGTCTATTTTGGAGAAGGTTCCATGAGCAGCTGAAAAAAATGTGAATTCAGCTGTAGTTTGGTGGAATATTTTGTATGTGTCTACTAGGTCCCTTTAGTTTATGATGTTCCTTAGGTCTGAGGCATCTGTACTGACCTTTTGTCTTGAAGATCGATCTAGTGGTGTGAGAGTTGTGTTGAAATCTCCCACTATATATATTTTTGGAAAATTTTTCTAATATTACTTCTCTGAATAGATTATTGATTCCTTTGGTTTCAGCTTCTATTCCTTCTTCTATGCCTATTATTCTTAGGTTTGGTTTTAAGATTGTCTGAGATCTCTTCAATGCCCAATTCATGCTGTCGAATTGTTTTTTCTAAATTATATACCGTGCTTTCATTTTTGGAGAGGTCATCTTCTAAGAGTGAGATTCTGTTTTCCATATTGCACTGCTGCTCACTTTTGTCGCTGATGCTCTGCAGTTGCTGGTTTTATAACAGGTCCCTGGCTTCTTTGTTGGTGGCCTGCAGAAGCCGCCTTATCTTGTGATATCTAGCATCTCATTTAGGTGTTAGAAGCAAAGGGCTGGGCTTCCCACTCCTTTGTGTCCTTGAATATTCTCACTTTGAATGTAATCATATTTCGTTATTATGGATTATTAATTATTCTTATGAATTATTAATTTAATCATTTTGACTCATTATTCATGCTTGATGAGAATTCAAAGTTAAAAGTACACATTATGCTTTTTTTATTTCTATGTATTTGTATAGAGTCAAGTCAAGTTTATCTTGACTCACAACCCAAAGCTCTTACAACCCAAAGCTCTTATATAGGGAACTTTCTTTATGGAAAGTTTATACTCAGAATGCAGTTTATTTACCTCACTAAGTATTTACTGTGCTTCTATCATGTGAAAGGTTATGGGCTATATAAAGCAATAAGATAATATCTAAGCATTCAATGAACTTTTAGTGTAACATGGGAATGGGAAGTAGTTCTACCTTAAATGTCTGTTTTTATCAATTGCTAGTGGCTAGACTTAGTAAAGCAGAATGCTGTGATCAGCTAGTAATGTCTACAACATACTTATGAAGGGAGGTGGGCTGCATGAATGCTACATCTCTGCAATCCCCATTGTGCATAATGCAAAGTCTGGATAGTAGAATAAGTTTATTTTTAGTGGAATCTAATCAATCAACTTAATAAAATGTATTTGGTACAAAGTAAGTGCCAAACAAATACATAGTTACACATATAAGGTGCTTGGACTGTCATGACAAAATACATAGACTAGATGGCTTAAACAACAGACACTTATTTTCTCATAGTTTTGGAGGCTGAAAGTCCAAGACCCAGGCTGTTGCTGATTCATTTTCTGGTGAGGGCTGTCTTCCTGGCTTGTCTATGACCACTTCTTGCTATGTTTGCTGTAGCCTCTTTTACTTGTGCATGTGGAGAGAGGACTAGTGAGTTCTCTCATGTCTCATAACAACACTAATACTACCTGATCAGGGCCTGCTTTAATGATCTCATTAAACCTTAATTCCTTAAAGACCCTGTTTTCTAATATAGCCACATGGAGGTTAGGGCTTCAATATATGAATTTGGGGGACACAAGTATTTATTTCATAATGAGATATGGTATAAATGACAGGTTTATGTTTCCTATTTGGAGAAAGGAAGTCATAGAAGTTATAGATCTAGGTAGGGTTATCATTTAAAAAGAGTGAGACAGCCTGGCTGTGGTGGCTCACGCTTATAATCCCAGTACTTGGGAGGCTGAGACAGGAGGATTGCAGGTTCACATCCATCCTCAGCTATTTAGTGAGGCTCTCCGCAACCTAGTGAGACCCTGTTTAAAAAAAATAAGGAATTAAAAACAGGGCTGGGGGTGTAGCTCAGAGGTAGAATGCCCTTGGGTTCAATCCCCAGTACCACGAAAAAAAAAAAAAAGAGCAAGACATCAGAACCCATTCTTTAGTTAATATGTTTCACAATAGCTGCACTTATGAATTTTAAGCACAGTTGATTTTACAGGTTGTTCCTGTAACTCAAATAATCTACACAATGCAATTTAAAAATTTGTATCAAGGAAGCCAGTAGTTCAAAGTAATGAGTGGTAACTGGGTTTGCAGATGAATATTTAACAAAAAATCATCTATTCTAAATCAATGACACATTAAAATTATAATTAAATATTAAAAAATACTCTCCTCCAAATGATATAAACTGAAAACTTTTTGCCTTGGAATTTTTGTCTTGGAAATACTGATGGAAGAACATGCCAACATGCATCGTTTTGTTTTTTTTTTTGGTACTGGGGATTGAACTCAGGGGCATTCTACCTCTGAGCTACACCACTGGCCCTATTTTATTTTTATTTTGAAACAAGGTCTCACTAGGTTGATGAGAGTCTTACTACTTGCTGAGGCTGTCCTTGAACCTGCGATCCTCCTGTCTCAGCTTCCCTAGTACTGGGATTACAAGCATGTGACACCACGCCGACTACATGTCTCATTTTTTTAAAAAAAATTGATGTGTGCTTAATAGACTGAAATACATTTGTTTTTATGGTTACTCTATTGCAGTAGAATTTAAAAGATATGCTTTCTTAAGATAACATTTGCTGTCACTGAAATTTAAATCTGGATCCTGGCAAGTTTTTGTTTTTTGTGTGTTAGTTTTTTTTCCCCAAGAAGATATTTATTAAAGTGATAAGATACTAGAACTTGCTATTACCTATAGAAAACTAGAAAACATATCAGTGCTTGGATTTCAACCCTATCCTGCTTTTTCTTATCTCCAGGGTTTTATATTTCAAAGCAAAAAAAAACAAAACACTTACTTTTTATTATTAGAGAAACAGCCAACCTGAGTTGTTATATTAGCTTCAAATGGGTCATAGTGTCTGATCTCTTATATCCTGACATGATTGAACAAAATGAATTCCCTTGATTTTAATAAGAAACAGAACTACCATAAGATTTTTAATGAATTCTTGGTTAAGATCTAGAAAATTATAAATAATATTTATTTATCTAAGTTCTTATCTCAAAAAGACTTCATCTTTAATTATTAACATGCCTGAATGGTGACACATTAAAGTGTGTCTCAAGGTGACATAGTAAAGTCTGACTGAATAATGATTGAAATGTACACGTAAATAAGACCTGAGAATTCTGTAAGTAGGGAAGCACATTTTAAGAATCCAGCTTGGAAAAATGCTCTTCTTTTCTTGCCTTTGAGACATGATAAAATAGAGATAATTGTAATGTGGAATATCCATTGATCTTTTTAATCATAGAATTTTTCCAGTTGAAATACATATCAGTTAAAGATCAGAGTCAATCATAAGTATTAACTGAATTAATATGTTAACTTAGAGACAACTATGATTAACATTTTAGGATATATCCTTCCTGTATCCAAAATTGGGATTATGTGGCATGTTTTAGAATGTTATATTTGCTTAAATATATGATAAGTATTTTTATATCATGACACACATTAACTAAATGTGATTCTACCTTACATATGCACCAAAATTTACTTAATAAATCCCCTATTGCTGAAAATTTATGTTACTTTCAATTTTCTATTTCAAGTAATATTGCCATAAACATTATTTGATATAATTCTGATTATATATAACTTATTTTTCTTATGGTAAATTCTTAAAAGTAGAAGTATTGAATTAAAGGTTATAATACTTTTGTGGCTTTCTATAGATATTGCTTTTCAGAATGATGTATCATTTTATATTTCTATCAGTAATTCGAAAGTGCCCCTTTTTCAGACCTTTGCTAACAGTGTTATAATTTTTAAGCTTATCAATTTGACACATAAATATTATGATATATTGTCATTGATTGCTCATAGATTTAGCTCTGATCCTATATCAGAATCTAGTAGAGTTGGCCCTCCATACCGAGGGGTTTTACATCTGTGGATTCAGCCAACGGCAGGTGAAAGATATTTGGGAAAAAACTTATGTCTGTACTAAGCATATAGACATTTTTTTCTTCTCATTATTCCCTAAGCAATACCATATAACAATTACTTGCATAATATTTACATTATACTGGGTATTACAAGTATTATAGAAATGATTTAAATTTTATACAGGAGGATATGCATAACTTATATGCAAATACTATACCATTTTATATAGGAGACTTGAGCATCTATGGATTTTGATATCCTCAGGAGTCCTGGAGCCAATCCCCCACAGATATTGAGGCTGTATGTAGAAGTACAGAAGGAAGCCTTGTTTGTCTGTTTTTTTTTTTTTTGTGTGTGTGTGTGTGTGTGTTACTGGGGATTAAACCCAAGGGCACTCTATCTCCAAACTACATCTTTGGCCCTTTATTTTTTGTTTGGAAACAGGGTCTTGCTAGGTTGTTAAGAGTGTCGCTAAGTTGCTGAGGCTGGTCTCTAATCTGTGATCCTCCTGTCTCAGTCTCCCAAGTACTTGAACTACAGTTTAGTCTGCCTTATTGTGCATAGATCCCAAACTTATTTTGCTTACTGCTCTCTTTTTTAGGACATAAAATAATAATAATAACCAAATCAAACCAAAATTATTCAGCACCCTCCCCCCTCAAGGGGTGTGAATGAAAGAGTGACTGCATGGTGTTTGGACATGCTGCTGGGAGGATGGAGTTGTTGTGTGCTGAGATGGGGAGGACCGCAGGGAGAACAAATTTTGGGGAATGTAAGGAGCTTGGCTTTGGGCAGGTTAGAGCTGAGATGCCCACTGGACATGTATGTGTTGTGAAGGAGATCAGAATGGGTTACGTTGGCCAGGAGATGACTGGTGAGAATGACAGCGATTATGGCACGCCTTATTTGGGGATTGAGGTTCAGTTTCTTAAGTGAAGAGTCAAATACTGAGGTCATATGGAAGCCCAGCCCATGATCTTCCATTGGACAGACTGGCCTGGAACTGAGTTTCCCAGTCACTATGATTAAGCTGTTTCTGCAAGCCTAGCTGTTGATCTGCACATGAGAGCTATGCTATCCCACAGGCAGTCAAAAGGCCAGAATTCCACTCTTTGTATGAAAAATCACCTAAAACCATTGAACTCCAGGCTTCTTCCTCTTTGCATATGGAATTTATTTCCAGGTTTTCAGATGTTATAGGTGTATGTATATTTAATTAAAATTTTTAATTAAATTAAAAAATGTTACTAGTGCATATTAATTATACAGAATTATGGTTTTCATTGTGACTTATTCCTACATGTATATAACGTACTTTGATCAATCCACTCCCCCATGTTCATGCTTATTCTTTCAGCATAAAAAACTGCATTTCCACTTTGGAGTCATGTTTGGTTTCCAAACCTGTTACCATAGCAAGAATTCTCTTTTCTAGCTTTCGCTGGTTGCATTGTTTATATTTCTTAGCCAACAACATCTGAATCATTTTTTTTTACTCTCGGAACTGCCATTTATTCCAGCCCTTTTCTTTGTGAAACCTTTTTGTATCGCACATGTGAAAATGTATGGGGACTTTTATATGCTCCCACCTCCCGCCCTTTGGAGAAATGGTGAAAATAGGCTTTGTTTGTTTGCTGATGTCAGCTCACAAAACTGTTTTCCAGGCACTGCATGTTCACTCCTAATTGTCACACATGTGTTGAACTTGACGGCACCCTGTCTATGGCTGGTAAACAGTGATTCACTCCTTATGCTGCGGTTCTGCACAAGTGTCATTTCTGGGGCTCAGTACTCACTGAGTGCTTAGACAGTTGTTATTTCTATTATTCCTCCCCTGTTTCCATCATCCCTTGCCTTTTTTGTGGACTTTTTTGTTTTTATATTATTCCTGCTGCTTTTCTTTTTTGATTTTCTCTGTCCTCTTATTCTCTGCTCTGGGGAAATTGAATGTTTTGCACAGACTTGCCAGTCTGGGGAAATCTGAACCTTTTCCACTGAAAAGAAGGGTTCAGCATTGTACCCTTTACCTACATAATTCACTTAATTCAGATGTTTTTACAGGAATGCCCCAGGTAAAAAGTAAAAGGTAGTTGTATTCTAGCAACTTGAAAGTGAAATATCCTTTGTTGCAGTATTATGGGGAACCTGAAGCCATGATCAGTCCAGAAATTCTGATAGGATGGAGGAGAGAATAGAATGAGATGGAGGCCACAGAGGGAGGACTCTAAGGTACTGATTCTAGAGAGGCCATTTTGTAGAGTCAGTCTGGTGTAGGTAGGGGGTAGGGCCACTGAGCATGACTGTGTACACTGAGGTCTCCACTTGGTTGTATGATTGCGTAGATGGAGGTCTCCACTAAGGTGCCTAGTTGTGGGGCAGATAGGAACTGGAGTGCAGCTTGTGGTCCAACCATGCACCCATGGTTAATTAACGCATGATTAATTTTGTGTGTTAATTTTATAGGGCCATGTTGTGTCCAAATATTTAGCTAAACATTATTCTGGGTGTGGTTCTTTCTGTATGAGTTTAGCATTTGAATAGTAGACCAAGTAAGGCAGATTGCTTTCCCCAGGGTGAGTGCGCCTCATCGAATACAGGGCTGAGGAAAATAAAAAGGCAGAGTAAGGGAGAATTTGTTTTCATCAAGCTGGGACATTGGTCTTCTCCCTTCATACTCGGACTCTGACTGCAACTGTCACCATGGCCTCTCCTGGTTGTCAGACCTTCGGATTCAGACTAGAATGACGCCTTGTCTCTCCTGGGTCTCCAGCTTGCTGACAGCAACTCTTGGTTCTGCAACTGCATCTCTGTGGCTGCGTGAGTTGATTCCTCATACTAAATCTATGTGTGTGTGCCTACCTATCTGTTTGCCCATCCGTCCATCTGTCTGTCTTATTGGTCTCATTTCTCAGGAGAATCCAGACTAATATATTTATTTGAGACACTACCCTAGGAAGAGGTGCCTTTTGCTAATTCATACCATAGGTTTCCACATACAGCATAGACTAATTGAGGCTCTGGCAGTGACTGGGAAGGTGGGTGTGGTGGAGTCAATGAATATATATTGAAAACTTATGTCCCCCTTCATTCCCATGCAGCTTAGAGGTTGGCTGTGGTTTGAAACTCCTGTTCTCTGCATGAATCATAGAAGATGGGTGATTCTGACAATTTCAGAGGGACAGAAGCAATTGAGGGCTTTATATCCTCTGCTAGATTAGTGGTAAATTCTTAGAATACCTTTGTTGTTTGGAGAAAGAAAAAGCAAAATAATGAAAGTACTCTGTACTTTGATGTCCTGATTTGTCCATTTCCAAACATGTTCCTTTCACTGTTTGGACACAAAGAAGTCTGATACTTATTATTATTTTAAAGTTGTAGAAACAGAACTGCAGAAGAGATACCTTGACCCCATGGTGGTGACTAGACATCAAATCTCTTCCCTAGTTAAGGCTCCTAAGAGCTTTCTATCCTTAACTATAGGCCCAGCAGAATTTTTATATCATTATTCTTTCTAAACATGTTATTTCTTGGAAAAAGTAAAATGGTGTGCTCAGAAGCATACTTTTCTTAAAGAACAGACAAATCTGGCTGGTGCAGATTTCAATTTTTTTCCTGAAAAAATTGGCATATAATTATGTATTTTAATCTAGTTTTCTACTCTTGCTATCTATCCAAGGCCTCTTCTAATTGCTGTAAAGATGAGAATCCATACATATACAAATGCACACACACACAAACACACATATATATACACACATATATGCACATATATACACATATATGCACACACATATGCACATATATCTATTGATTGCACACCTATATATCGGTAGACACACACACACACACACACACACACACACATACCACTTTGTATAGCAATTTTCTAAAGAAAGCATTCAAACTTCATGTACTCAGGGCAGTGTGGTATTACAAAGATCCCTGAAATAGAGGCTAAATGAGAGGTCATGTTTGCAGCACCTGACATATTGCTCCTAAAATAAGAATTATTGTTGGTGTTCATCCACAGCAGATGGCAGAAGAGTAGCAGCAGCTTCCTAGTGCAGTTGAGAATTCTTTGTACCCTAGGGAGGAGATGAAAGTCAATGGACCAGAGAACCGATGTTTTGCTTTTGTTTTGTTTTCAACTTCTACCCAAATTGGTTTCATGATTTCTTACACTTTTATGTAACCTTCCCTCTGGGGGCATTTAGTGCAGATTAAAAAAACATAGTCAGCTACACTTCCAACTCTGGAAATACCAACTTGGAGCAGTAGTACATTTTATTTGTGAGCATTAATAACATATTCCTAAACCCTGTTCTAAATATTTGTGATCTTATTCACACGTCATCCTAGGAGGGTTGACTAAGGTTCTAGGCAAAGAATGTTTTAGAGAAAATGGTAGAAGCAGACCTCTGTCAACTTTTTAAAGTTATTTTTAATTATTTTTTAATTATTTTAAATATTTTTAATTATTTTTTTTTAAAAAAGAATAACTTTTACTTGACCTGTCAGTGGTTACTAAAAATCCTGTTCTAGGTCACAAAGCTGTATACCCTTGCGAGGAACAGGAAAAAGGAAAGTGACCAGTCCTTGGCCCCAGAGGGCTTACACTCTGCTTGCTTGCAGAGATAAGATATTCCAGAATGATAGCAAAGTGAGCCTTGTTTCTCTGGTCACATGACTCTTGGATATAACAGATGCTTGAATAAGTCCACAGTGGGATTTCCTGTAAGCCAAGGAATTTCTAAATTCAAATCCACTTCCTCTAGTTCACAAAGCCTCTATTTGCCCTTGTGTTAGTGCTTCTTAAACTTTGATGTACTTATAAATCACCTGGAGATCTTTTCAAAAGCTACGGAAGACCCACTTCAGTAGGTACTTTAGAGGCATTGACAAGAGATGGTGCCTCTGGGTAGTGCTATCAAGCTGAGGTCTGCAAGTGCAGGAATTAGTCAGCAGCATAGTTTTGCTAAGGCAGGGAGCATCATATACAAATATTCCTGAGTGACAAAGACTGTGATTTAGGAACTTCTTCTGCAGATGCTACCAGACTAACAAAAAGGACAAATTATGACTTCCTTCCTGGAAAATTATTCTGCAATTAGGACGCTTTTTTCCCCATGGCAAAAGCATAGGGACTCCCTTTCAGTTACCTTCAGAGCCTGTTCTCATTCTTCTCCTGCTCTGCTGCTAATGCCCAGCCCTGGGTCCCATTGAATAGGCCCCTAAAGACTCCCTATGCTGTTCCTTGGAGGCTGCTGTGGAAAGTCAGATGCCTGACAGCCATCTGTAGAGTCTTCAAACCACTCCTTCCCCCCTGGTGAAGGTGGTCACCTGGAAGCCTCTTCAAGTTAATTAACTGCAGGAGTCTGACCTGAACCTTGGATTCCGTTTCTGTAAAATGGAGTAATGGCATCTGTCCCACACATGATTTTGTAAGATTATGTGCCTCATCCATGAGAGCTCTTGTCTAGTCACAGTGTGACTGTGGCCCCTTGGAAGGTTCTGTTCTGAGAGGCAGTGAGTGTGCCTGGATTTTCGGTCTGCCCTTTATAACTTTCAATTATAACAGAGCATTTGAAGCAAACATCCAGGCGATACCAATGCTGTCAATTGTGGCCACTATTTGAGAAATAGTCCAGAGCAGACTGACTAATCTGCCTAAGAGCAAACTTACTCATCAAACTTGTGCTGCCTCAGGGTAGCTGATTTCTGTGTTAGGAGAAAAACAATCCTAGGGAGCAAATGTGTAGAGAGGTGTTTTCCCTTTTAAGCCTGTTCACCAGGTGTGTTTCAGGCATCTTAACAAAGGGACTGGAGTCTTCCAGATCCTACAAGGGTAGGTTTGCACCTGAACAGGTAGGAGGTGACCAGTTCTGCTGGAAGTTTGTTTTGCTGGTTGGATTTGTTAGGCGGTCCCTGCTTTTAGCACACTCTTCAAGCTTTTCCCCATTCCTGGGTTATGGCTTCTTAAACATCAAGTGATCCCACAGGCAGGCATTCAGTGGACTTGGGGGTTGTTTGTGATCTGTGGCTTCCTCACATGGAGATCTCTTCAGGAAGCCACCTTCCTTTTGTATTTCTTCTGCATGCACAACAGAATATAGGCACCCCAGGGTTTGAGCTTCAGATACATTTGAACAACCTTTACTGAACTTCTACAACAAACACTTTACTTGTCAGATGTGGTGGTGGGTTCACAGATGAATAAGATAGATCCCCGCACTCCAGAAAGAAAATAAAAATCAATAGGTATCCACTAGCTATAAAACAAGAAAGACTGTGATAACTACAACAATACAATCATGCTTGGTTATAAATGGTGCTGTATTGGTTTCCTATTGTGTCCACAAGTTTAGTGGCTTAAAACAACAGAAATTTATCTCCTCATAGGAGGCCAGAACTCTGAGTCTTACAGGGCCCAAATCGAAGGTGTTAGAAGGGTTGTGTTCTCTCAGAAGGCTCTGGGGAAAATGTTCCTTGACTCTTCCAGTTTCTAGTGGCTGCTGGCATGCCTTGACTTGTGGCTACATTGCTCCAATCTCTGCTTCTGTGGTCACACTGCTCCTCTACCGTCTGTGAAATCTGCTTCTGGCTCCTATGAAGACCCATGTGATTGCATGTGGGGGCTACTGGGGAAGCTAGGCTAATAGCATCATTTAAGGGAAATTAAAGATCCTTAAAGTAATCACATCTACAGAGTCCTTTTTTAACCATACAAAGTAACATCTGCAGGTTCCTAGAATTAGCTCAGGGGTACATCTTTTGGGTGGGAGGCGGTATTTAGCTCAATGCCAGTACCACCCTCATATTGCCACCCCTTCAGAACAAAGGGTCTTCAGCTAAAATGTCCAGGGTGGTAGCCTCTAGAATCCCTTGGGGCAATTGAGCACTTGAGATGTGGCTTGTCTGACTTGAGATGTGCTGTAGGTATAAAATGCACGCTAAATTTTCAAGACTTGCTAAAAAAAAAGAATAAAGTGTCTCAACAACTTCTATGCTGATTACATGTTGAAATGATAAAAAATTTGGATACATTAGGTTAAATAAGATATATTATTAAAATTTAGTATATTTTTTACTTTTTAAATGCAACTGCTAGAAAATTTAAAATTACATCTACAGCTGACATTTGCAGTCTGCATTATATTTCTTTTGAGCGGTGGTCTATCACATAGGGAGTTTTTCAAAAGCTCAATGCCCAGACCTATTAAATTGGAAATCTATAGGGAGGGGCCCAGGCTTTGGTATGTTTTAAACCCCCTGGATGATTCCAATATGTAGCCAATGTTGAGAACCCAGGGCGTAGAAACCTCCAGGAGGGTTAATAGTGGAAATAGCATTACCGGTCCAAAAATCATAGAGATAATTGCAAAGGGATGTCTGTTTTCTTGACAAACAACAGAAAACATAGGTTTCTGAATATATTCTGCTTTAGACTTTCCTCCCTGGATGTGTGCTTTGACCTATCTACAGAGTGTCGCTGAGTCTGGGAGTGGGGAGCAGGCAGCACAGCTGTTCTGGGATCTCAACATTATGCCGGCTGGCAGGACCTTGCTTCCCTGGGTGCTCCTGTGGCTGGATCCATACTACCAGGTAGAAGGAAATGTGGTAAAGGAAAGCAAGTTTCCTAACTATTCAGTGAGGCCAGCTAAGTCAAAGCTCCTCTAAGAGGCTCTCAGAGGAAGAGTCTTTTGGGGCATCCATCGGCAATGTCTGCCACCACCAGAGCTTTCCGTTATTACAGGGTTCCTGGCTACTTGCTGGCTCCATGACATCCGTGTTCTCTGCATCGGGACTCAGAATTAGGTAACCAAGCTGAAATCTAATGCATTTGTGTTGGGTTTTGAGGGATTCCTGGGAAATTGTTTCTTGGTAGAGCAAGGATGATTCTGTGGCTGCCTGTCTTACTTGGCACAATACAGATAAAATCAGCTTTGTTCATGCAAATGAACATTATCAGTGAAAAAACCCATCACTGGAGCAAATTTTGCAGACAATTGAGGCTAGGTCATTAAAGCATCATATTATCCTATATTTAAACAATTTTGAAATATTTTGCATAAATATTTCAAAACTGCATACCACTTCTCTGACTTCCCAAATAGCATGTACTAAACAGTAATTAACATTTTCAAAAGGAATAGGTCTTATGTAAGTGTGGCAGAAGCTGAGGCATCCCAAACAAGGAGGATAAAAAATATCTGAATAAAGGCCCCTCCTTTCTTTATTTAGAGCTAACTCTGTGTTATGAAGTGGACCTTGTCTTCAAGAAACTAAGGGGCTAATAGAGGAAAAAGACGTTGTCTTAGTCTATTTGTACTGCTACAACAAAATACAAAGACTGGGTAATTCATAAATATTAACAATTTGTTTCTCACAGTTCCAGAGGCTGGGGAGTCCAAGATTAGGGAGTCAACAGATTTGGTATCTGTGAAGGCTCACTCTGCTTCATAGATGTTACTACTCACTGCATCCTCACATGGTAGAGGGCAAAAGGGACAAAAAAGGATCAGCACAGGTCAGAAGAGATGGAAGGGATGAACTTGCTCCCTTAAGCCCTTCTATAAGGGCACGACTTATACCTTACCAAGGCCCTATCTTTTAGTACCATCACTATGGGGTTTAAGTTCCAACATATGCACTTTGGAGGGACGTTTACATTCAAAACATGGCAGACATTGAAGTGAGAGAGGAAACATGGGGTCTATGACCATTTCTCTTTGTTTCTTCTTTCATTCCTCTGTTTTCTGCCTTACTAAAAGGAAAAAATCAGAAGTAGTTTACAAAATACACAAAGAAGAAGGTTAAAAAGAAGAAATTGGGAAGGAAAAATATTAAAGGTAATGATGGAAATTATGTTAGTCAAAAAATTATACTTTCCAAATCTATTCAAGCTATTGAAGGTGGATCATAAATTCATTTCTGACTTTCTAGGAGCCAGTGCAAAGAGGAATGCCCAATAAATAGCATTATTCACAGTGTCTTAGGATGGAAACTAAGGAGCTGCCCCAAAGAAGCACTTGGATTAAGGTGCCGTGTCATGATACAGCCCTAGAAGATGCAATGAAGCTGGGCATAGTGGCCCATACCTGTAACCAAGTACCTGGGAAGCTAAGACCAGAGGATTGCAAATTTGAGGCCTCTGTAACTTAGTGAAGCCCTCAGCAACTTAGTGATACCCTGTTTCAAAATAAAAAATAAAGTAGGGCTGGGGTAAACTTGGAGGTAGAATTCCCCAGGTTAAATCCCCAGCACCACACACACACACACACACACACACACACACACACACACACACGATGCAAAGAGCAGTGTCTTCAAAAGTATCACCAATTGCATCATGAAATTCTATTGGGCAGGACAAACATCTGTCTGGTTTAGAGAAAACTCAAAGAGAGTATTAAATCAAAGCTGGAGCTAACACTTTTATTGGGCTTGGACTGGATTAGTCTGAGCCTCTGCCTCTAATTTTCTACATATATGTGCCTCAACTTATGATGGGTTGAATCTTGATTAACTTATTGTAAATTGAAAATAACATTAAGTAAAAACTGCATTTAAAGTGGCCAGGCATGGTGGCGCATGGCTGTAATCCCAGTACTTGGGAGGCTGAGACAGGAGGATCGCAGGTTTGAGACCAGCCTCAGCAACTTAGTGAGACACTGAGCAACCTAGCAAGAACCTGTTTCAAAACAAAAAAAATAATAAAAATGTCTGGGGGTGAGCGTGGAGGTAGAATTCCCATGGGTTCAATTTCCAGTAAAACACACACACACACACACACACACACACACACACACACACAACCTTTAATACATCTAACCTACTAAACATCAGAGCTGAGCAACACAGTACGCCATAAAGTATCATTGGTTTCTCCTTGTGACTGTGTGCCTGACTGAGAGCTGCAGCTTAGAGTATCTTACTGTATATTGCAAGTTCAAAAACTCAAATTTTGAAAAGATCAGAATTCAAAGTAGTTTTTACTGAGTTCCTATGACTTTTGCATTGACAAAAACTTGAAAAATTGTAAGTCAAACCATTGGTAAGTTTGGGACCATCTGTAATTTAATTATGTATGTCCTAGAGGTTGTGGGAGTGGAGAAGGGCACTCTCCTCCACCCCGAGAGGGAAGGGTGCTGATGCTAGGGATCTGGAGGAGATGATGCCCATGAGAGGATCCTGCAGGACTCATTCAGTGACAAAAGGCTTGCGAAGGCTTTCCATGTGTGAGTGAATAGCATCAGTGTGGCACAGATGGGCCAAGAGAGTGCTGATCAGTTGCTAGGGACAATTTGGTACTAGAAAAATATGGTTGATGAGACAAGGTATGGAGTATGAGATGGAGCTGGGGAAGTAGGTAAAGGCCAGACTATGCCCATATTATGTGCTCTGCTAAGAAATGTAGCTTCACTCTAAGGAGAGCTGCTGAGATGCTACCAAAGGGATTTAGGCAGGGCAGTTATATCTGCAAACGACTGCAATAATAGTGCCCCACAATAAACCTCCCAACAACAAGTAATAAGCAGCAATAAGGTAGTCTCTTATACACAGATCTGTGAATTTGTGGCATGGATCTGTTTCAGGCTGCAAGTCTTCAGGTGGCTGAGTGTGGATCCCAGGCTAAAGGAAGAGCAACTGCCCTAGGTTAGCTCTTCTCTTAGTGAAGTACAGGACTCATGAGCAGACATATGAAAATCTCTTGAGAACTCAGCAGAGAAGGTACATACCATCAGGTGCACCCATATTCCACTAGTAAATCCAGTTCCATGACCAAACACAATACCATGAGGAGGGAAGATCAGCTCTGCCTTCTTGAGTGGGAGGTTCCACCAAGTCACAGGCAGAAAGTGGTGTTAATATATAGGGAGGGTGTGAAGTATCATGAGAAGCAATTCTGTCTACCTGGGGGATGAAGCTATTGGACTTGACTTTTTCAGATAGTTCTCTTGAGAAAGTCTGATGCTGGAGGCAGAAGGACCATTGAGGAAGGTTAAATGAGACCTCATGAGAACTCAGGAAGGGCCACAGTGAGCTGTCATGAAATTGAGTTGATTTAAAACATTATATGTGATAAAACCATCAGGACCTAATGACTTAAGGTCACTTATGATTGGCTTTCAGACACCTCCATTTAACTTACAGAGTCCAGGTTTGCATAAGAAACCGTTAGTTGCCTACTCAATATCCATTTTCTTCTTAAAACCTCTCTGATTCTACTTATGATAGTAATATGTCCAACTTAAAAATGTCCTAGCTTCCTGGCAAGGTCTGACTATTAGAATATCAATAAAATTTACTGGGACATATTACCAGGAAAACTTTTTAAGGGGAATATGCCCTTTTGATATTTGCTCCCACCTCCTTCCTGCCTCCAATGAAGATGAATGGCTGGAGGTCTAGCAGTCATCTTATGGACACGGGGCAATCATGCCAAGGATGGATGAGCAGAAGGAAGGATCCTAAGTCTTTGATGTATGATGATGATACCATGCCAGCTCTCAACTGCCTATCTTTAGAATACCAGTTATGTGAGAGAAAATGCATGCCATCTTTTGGTGACTGGGTTTTGTTTCTGTTTTTAGCAAATGAGGGAAGTTACTAACTGACACCACATAGGACCTTAGCACCATACAGTGACATTGTCCATTCAATAATCATCTGGACTCAGTGACACAAAATTAGAAACATTAAAACCTCACTAAGGTATTTACTCTAACAGCATGCAGCTGCTAGTGTATATAAATTTGTGAAGACATTTCCCCTTGGTTTCCTTCTTCCTTGTCCTCCTCTCAGCTATCTGTCTGCCTTCTGATATCCACTTGGGTGTTAAGTGATCTGCAAGGAGTTAGCAGAGAAGGGCACTGGTTGTTTCACTTTAGAATAGGACCTCTGTAGAACAAATCTGGGATGGAGGGATAAACAGAAGTGGTTCCCATTTCCAGATAAAGGGCCACCCAGGTCTAATATCAGTAAAAAAAAAAGGTTGCATTTCTGTAGGTATCTCCATAAAGCACTTCATGCATTTCATCTCCTTAGCAGCCTGAGGGCCAATAAGGTGACATAATCTGTCCAAGGACAAGAACTAACAAGTAACAAAGATAGGACTTGTTTTTCTGACTTGCATTTTTCCCTTCCTGTGCCAAAATTGAATTTAGGAACTGTGTTGAGGAGAACCTTCTGTAGGCACGAGAGAAGGGGAGATGTCAAATAAAAAAATGCATCAGACATAGTTAAATAGGCAAGGAAGACTTTATTCAAGATAATTGCAATGGGAAAAAGATTCTGAATCGATGTCATTGAAAGAAAAGGCCGGGGGGTTGTTAAGCACTAGGGTGAGCTGGTGGAAAAGTACTAGAGAACTTTGGGATGGAGGCTGTCCAGTGTGATAAGGCCATCTGTGCTTGCTAATGGGAACTGGTTGAAGTTAGACTCCTGCCCTCTACAGAGACTGGGAGATGCAGTTCTGTCTTCCATCATGATTGCATTCCAATGCACACCTCCCAGATTCTTGAGAAAGACTTTCCTGGGATGTAAATGGGGGGGGGGATTAGTTCTCAATGGGTCAGAGAAAGAGTTTATAATTGACAGTCTGCTAACATACATGCTCTTGGGAGGATAGGGAGGCCAAGGGCCCATAGTTAGGAAGAAGCCTGTGTTCAGTGTAGCCATCTTGGTCAGAGGGCAGCAGTTCCACCTGTTCTTGCTCTCCTGAAAGCCAGGTTAGTCTCCACCTGATCACCTTTACACAGGTGGCAGCTTCATCAGGGTCACACACTAATGACAGTGGAGGGACTGTGCCTTAGATGCCTAGCCTACCAGATGTAGATGGTTCCCTCCGCACGCTGGTTAACTGAGGCCATGTGTGTGTGTGTGTGTGTGTGTGTGTGTGTGTGTGTGTGTGTGTGTGTCCGGGCTAGGGAGTGGGGTAAAATCGCTGCAGTTTTCTGGCCCTATCCCATCCCAGAAATGAAAAGCTCAGGTCTCAGTGCATCAACTTTTTTAGGCCAAAAAAAAAAGTTTTTCAGCTCACAGCAGGTTCCACTCCAGGGCACCAAAGGGTACCCCAAAGATAGAACCCAGAGACTCAGAGCTCCTCCTTCCAGACATTTCTATCATAAAAAAGCAGACTCAGTAAACGGGCGGCGGCCTGGGGCACGGAGGAAAGCGGAAACCTCCGGGCTGGTGTTTCAGCTTGCCTAAGGGGATCTTGCTTTGCTCTGAGGCAGGTGACTGTGCTGACCTTAAAATGCAGACTTCAAGCAGCAGAAGATGAAGATATTCTATTTTCTCCTGAAGGCTTTGATGGTTTTCAAATAAAAATTAAAAGATCCAGTACTTTTCTCTTAAGCTTCTTCAAAAAATAGTAGATTCTTAGAAAAGACGAAGGCCTGGGGTGTGTGTGTGGCGGGGGTCCCTAAAGAGCAGTGCCCGGAAGCCCATTCTTTCCCTTTTCAGAGCATTAAGATTTTCTTACCTCTCTCCTTTTTTTATTACCCTTTATCCCACTCTCCAAAGTACACATGACTAGATATTCCTTGGAGTCCTGGTACCCCATATTTGCGGATCTCCAATCCCTCCAAATACCAAGCACCTCATTTTGGTCCACAGCGGCTTCCCTGATGGGCGACAAGCCTCGGCGTGCAGGGGTGGAGGAGGGAGCGCCTTCGGCCGCACGGTGGCGCGCGCGCGCCTCTCCAAGCCCCGGTGGCCTCAGCTCCGCACCGGCTCTTTCAGTCAACCCCACCCGCACCCGGGCGCTCGAGGAGCCGCGCCCCCAGCCTTCCCGGCGGGATAGCGGGCAGCGCGTCTCGGGAGCCGGGTGGCAGTGGAGCTGCAGCTGCGTCTGGCCCGCGCAGGAGGTGCTGCGGGCTGTGAGTCTCCCCGACTCCAGGCCCCTCCTCCGGCCGTTCCCCTTCCTCCACCCTCCTCGGCTCGGCTCGGCTCGGCAAATCGAAGGCTTCCCGGAGCAGCTTTGGAGCAGCGGCTGGCGCAGCGAAGGCAGCGGGAGGAGCGCAGCCCGAGGGCCGCCCCGAGCCTTGGGGCAGCGGCCGCTGCGAGCTGGAGCAGCCCGGGGGCGCCAGCGGCTTGGAGAGGACGGGAGCCAGGGGCTGCAGCTGGGCAAGGGAGAGGAAAGTGCGTGTGCATGAGTGTGTGTGTGAGAAAGTGTAGGGCGACAGTATCAAATCAGGGCGGGGGAAGGCTGGGGATCTGAGGGCGCAGCCCCTGGGTGTCCCCCGCCGGCCCCCGAGGATTTCCCGCATCAGCTGCGGCTCCAGCGCCCCCACCATGGACTTGCGCAGAGTAGGAACGGGCCAAGGCAGCGACCAGAGGTTGGCTGCCCGGCCCCGGGGCTTCGCGGGTGCGCGCGCGGGGATGGCGAGGTAGGATGGCCGCTGACAGCGACCCCAGCCGCCCCAACGCAGCGGCTCCCGGGCGGCGCTGCTGACTCTTCGGAGCGTACCAGGGTGTGGGCGGAGGCGTCCTCGCCGCGCCCGCCACTTCGCGAGTCGCTTTGCCTCTTCCACCCACTCGCACCTGCCACCGCGCGAGACCATGTCGAAGGCGGCTGGAGGAGCTGCGGCGGCCGCGGAAAGTTGTCCCCCAGCCCCGGCCGGCTCGTCGGCGGCCGCCGCGGTGGAGGATCTGTCCAAAGTGTCAGACGAGGAGCTGCTGCAGTGGAGCAAGGAGGAGCTGATCCGCAGCCTGCGGCGCGCCGAGGCCGAGAAGGTGAGCGCGATGCTGGACCACAGCAACCTCATCCGCGAGGTGAACCGCCGCCTGCAGCTGCACCTCGGCGAGATCCGCGGGCTCAAGGTGAGCGGGGCCGGCGGGAGCGGGGCACCGGGGAGGGGCAGGCGGCTGTCCCTCCTTCGGTCAACAGGTGAACCCCTCCTTTCTCACAGTCGGCTCCCCTTGCCCCCATCCTCAGCCCTTCGGAAAGTTTTCCAAACTTTGGAAGCTTTTACTCCCCTCCTTTTCCCCATGCGGGGCGCGCCTGCGTGGAGCTCTCCCTCGGGATCCTTGGAGGCTAGGGGAGCGGGTGCCGCGGATGCCGAAAGTCAGGGAGGGTGATAATGGGCGTGCACAACCTTTGACATCCTGGAGACCTCCAAAGTCCATGCTTTGGGGAGCCGGGTTACAGCCCAGGAAACGGCGAACTAGGAGGCGAGTGCAGGGCATCTTCGCCTTCCGGGATTGGGGCAGCAGCCTCCAGCGCTCTGGAGAGCAGAGGGCAAGGAAAGGGCGCCACTGCCCGGGAGAGGGGCTGGCGGGGCGTCCAGAGAGAAGCCGCTGGCGCCACCCTCGGAGCCGGCGTGAGTCACTCCGCGCAGAGAAGCTTAAGCTCTGACTTCAAAGGTCGTCCTCTAGCTCTAGTGCTCCCGCCTCCCCCACTTTGGCTAGCGTCACCAGGAGTTGCTTTACTCCCCTCCCCAATTCACCCTCAGTTTGATTTTAATTTTAATCCAGCATGTGGCAGAGCAATGGGGGGGTGGCTAAATATGAATAGCTCAGGCTTTTGAAATGGTACCCCAAGTGTCGATTTTTGATGTTTTCTTTTTGAGCCAGACCTCCATCTGATGTTAGCAAAAGAGGAGAAGATCCCCAAACCCCACTAACTTTCCTTTCTCCTTGGGGAGCTCTGAGTGTGCCAGCAATGCACCCACCGGGCTGCAGCAGATCTGGTGGCGGGAACCACCCTGCCGGTGTGCACTGCAAACTTCCTCTCCTCCTGCTTGCCTGGTGCCTCCTGGTATTCCTTCCTCTCATTGTTCTGCTTTTGTTTATAGGAAGCCAGACAAAAAAACGAGACCACTGGGGGGACCTCAGGGAGCAAATTCCCTCAGGCACATGCTGTTCTTGTTCCTTCCCACTCCCACCCACTTCTCAGGCTCTAGACAGGGTTCTTCAGTTGCCTCGGCCCTCCAGCTCTGGAATTCTGGGGCAAAGAGGTGTGGGAGGGCTGGGATGCCCAAGGCTTACCTGTGTGCTGCCCTGTGCCCCGGTGGAGATGGCCCTTCCAGAGGCCCCAGATCACTGTCATATAGTCCCTAGAGTGGGTGCAGTGAGGAAGAGTTCACAGTCGAAAGATCCCAAGGCTTGCTCTCCCTTATTTTAATTCATTACTAATGGAACATTTATTAAGTACCAGGCTCTTTGGGAAGTAAAGGCGTAGTGGGAAGATGTCAGAGGTGGGTTTGAATCTGGAATCCTCATCTGCCAGGAAGGTGAGCTTAGGTAATTAATTTGTCAGATCCCCATTTTATTCATCAATAAAATGTGAATGACCATTTCGCAGGGTATTGTGACAATAAGTTATCGTAATGTATGGGAAGATTTAATACTGGACTTGACTACAAAATATAGTGGTTATTGTCATCATATAAAGGTATAGCCTGTATCTCCAGGATCTCGGTTTCACTGGACAATGGTATTGGTTTGTCACCCTCCAATTTAGTCTTCTTACATGGTTTTGAGCCATGATGTGACTTGGAAGAGTTTTTAATTAATTCAGCAATTAATTTCTTAAAGATTTTAATAGTTTGAAGAATGGGAGAGTTTTTAATTAACCCATCAATTAATTTCCTAAAGACTTTAATAGTATCAAACATCAACATAAAAACTCAAGCCATTCTTGAAAGCTCTTGTAGGGTGTGTGAACTGACTGTGTGCAGGGTTCTAGGTGTGAATGGGGAGGGACTGGTGTGGGTGGTGTCCTGCCTGGGCCCTACTCCAATAACCTCATTTAGAGAACAGCTACTAGAGAAATTAGACCTCACTAGGAAAGTCTTCTTGTGGTCTAGATTCATGACCTAGTGTTCGAAGATTTCCTAGGCTACCTCTTTACCAAGTTCTGAAATAATAGAGGTGGGTTTCTTCCCATGGCTGACTTCACACCTTTGGTGCCATGCCTAGGCAGCTTCAAGGCAGTGGACTACAAGGCCACTGGCCCACCCAGAGGGTGCTGTGGGCTTAACCCTTTGCTGAGAGGCCAGCGCTCTCCCTTCTCTTTAGCATTTTGGCTCAGAGCTCCCATGGACACCATAGTAACCCATGAATGTGGTTGACCAAATAAATGATAAATATGTTTATTTACTATGACTTGGTTGAAAAAAAGGATTTGGGTTTTTGGCCTTTAATGGTTGGATACTACAAGTTGAGGACTATAAATATAGGGTAATTAAAGTCACAACATTTGTTTTTTTTAAAAAACCCTTTCCATGAGGTGACTTTGAAATTGCATTGAAATATTTTTAAGGCTACTAGGTGAGATTGCAGTTATAAGGTTTGGTCAGCATGGGCAAACTATTCACCTCTCTGAGCTTCAGTTTTCTCATCTGCTTAATGGAGATTCTAATTCCACATAAGACCTGAGGATGATATGATAAATAGAGGTGGAAACCTAACGAAGTTAGATCACTTTCTCAAGGTCACACAGATGTAAAATATTCAAAACAGGCTGACTTTCCTCTTTTGACATTCTAAGTTGACGTTCATTGATTAGAATGCTTGGACCCAAAAGGAATGGAGAAAGGAGATTCTGGTTAGGATGCTGATGTTTATAGTTGGATTCTGGAGAAGCATTTGTTTGAACTGTTGAGCATATACCAGCACTCAGGTTACTCTGACTCAGAATGGGGGGCTGATCTTGGGGGAATGGACTCTCTGTGGAATTGTCTATACTGCAATTGTTTCCCTACTTGCTTCCTAACACACCAACCTCTCCCCCTCATCCTTCAATGAAGAAAAAGAACAAATTGAAACAATTCTTCTTTAACCTTGGATGTAGTTCTTGGTAGTCTGCAGGCATAAGATTGAAATTTTGGATAGTGTTCTATGACATGGATTTAGACTTTTAAAAGTCCACTTTATAGCCAGGCATGGTGGCATACACCTGTAATCCCAGTACTTGGGAGGCTGAGACAGGAGGATTACAGGTTCGTGGCCAGCCTCAGCAACTTAGTGAGGCCCTCTGCAACTTAGTGGGACCCTGTTTCAAAATAAAAAATAAAATAGGGCTGGGGGTGTAGTTCAGGAGTAGAATGCCCCTGAGTTCAATCTCCTTGCCATCCAAAAAAAGTCCACTTTAGACACTTGGATAACATCTAGTAGCCTCTGGTGATATTAAAAGAAAACCTAGTGTTTTGAAAAAGAAAGTCCAACTCTTAATGTGGCAGATTTGAAGAAGCTGGCTTACAAGGTTATTAACAAGCTGATTGCTTAGCTGTTCATCAGAGGGTGAAGGAAATAGCACAGAATTGGAGAGTAAATATTCTCAAGAAAATTAATAATAGGAAGAAGAAGCTATGATAAAGTGGGACCACACCTGCCACCAGTCCACCCCTTCTGGAATGCTGAGAAGGGTCTGTTTCAGGTCCTTTGGAAAGAATACTGACTCTGAAAAGCCCATGGTAACA
This sequence comes from Glis glis, assembly GCA_004027185.1. Taxonomy (NCBI): domain Eukaryota; kingdom Metazoa; phylum Chordata; class Mammalia; order Rodentia; family Gliridae; genus Glis; species Glis glis. The sequence goes on along the minus strand of PVJS01010823.1, from coordinate 23,289 downwards.
CTAGTCCCATTTGCACTCCAGTTCTAGAGAATTCAGGAGTAGTTTATAGGACAGTCAAAAGGAAGTGTTTTCAGGTAGAAATTCATTTAGATGAAGAAGAACATGACTTGAACTTTCTATTAAATGCCAGGATTAATCTAACTGTTGAATAATTTTTTGAAGCTTAGAAAGATTTTTGTTCAGTATTATTTTTTCTGAATATCCACAGCTTCTGATTTTCTCTAAACTGAGCATCAGCACCAAGGGAGAATTTATCCTCTCACTACTATAGGCTTCAACAAAGCAGGGGCTTTGGTGAAAAAAATAAGAAATCCTTTCTCAGTACCTACAGTTGTAGCCTGTTTTGGCTACAGGTCTAGCACGCACTTTAAAGGGTTGGTCAATCCATAAACACACATTAAGTGCCCATTGTATGCAAAATGCTGACAGGTATGTTGCATATTCAAAGAAAGACATCAGACATCTGCCTTCCAGAAGCTAAGCTATCTACATGAGAAAGGAGAAAAAACTTGATGCCCAATGAATGCTCAGGTATATTATAGGCACTAAGCAAAGAGTGGGGAAAGTTACTCGATTCATTTATTCATGGGTGATTTTCTGGTATGGGGGAAACTTATCGGAGAAACCTCTCATACAGGTGAAAAGGTGAATTTTCTCACAGGAATGCATAGACATCATCATAACTAGTTGACAGAGAGATACCTAAAGTAAGAAAGGCAGAGAAATTCAGGCCTGGCCAAGGGGTATATTCATTTTTCCTGGCAAAGGGAAGGTGTTGGGATTGGTTAGCAGGGGGGACAAAATACAGGGAGTGTTGTTGAAGATCAGTCTGGTGGAGGAGGGCTTGGAGTGGTGTGGGTGTGGGAAGATAGAGGATGGGAAGTCTAAGGCAGGGAAGCCAGGTGGGAAGCAATTGGCAAAGGTCAGGCCCCTGGGTCACGAGTGGCCGTGAGATGCAAAAGGAAGAGGCGGGCACCGGAAACCAGCAGAGTTGTTGGTGATGCTGAGAGTCAGGACTGGAGTTGAAAACTAAGCTGCATAGGCTTCTTCCTCAGGCCTCGAAATTCCTTTCCATCTTTGGCCTTGTGACTCTCAGGAAGTGAAGGACATGGCTGGCAGATGTTTTAAAGCTTACTTTCTAGTCAGTGTCAGGGGATGTGTTGGAGTCAACTTGGGTTTAAAAGAAGCAAGTCGCCCCTGTGAGTACTCCTACCTCTGGATCAGATGACAGAGTCACAAAGGTCAAGAAGGCTTTGTAAAGCAGGGTAAGTCTTAGGCTGCAGCCCCACAGCTGTCCCTATTCATCCCTGACAATCCCTGGCACTTCCTTTACTGTATGTGTGAATTAGTGGGCACTTCACAGTGCACTTCTAAATTTTCCTTAGTTTCAGGTGTCTACAGTGGGGTGCTGTGTTCTGGATATACTGGACAATAGAATAGATGCGGTCTCCATTCTCATGACTCAAGTGAGCATGGAGACGAGCCAACAGGCACAGTTATACACTGTAGTAAATACAACAGAGGAGAAGCCTACGGGGTGATGCAGAACATAGAAGTGGACCTTTAGACTGGGGTGGACCTTCTTTAGAATGGCTTCTATGGGGAAGTGACTTATAAAATGAGCCCTGATGGTTGTGTAGGAGGCTAGGGAAAGCATTGCAAATGAAAGAGGAGAAGGCTGGCCCCTTGAGGACCTCAAACAAGGCCAGGGTTTGTGGTGCTCAGCATGTGATGCTCACCTTCTCTAACCACTGGCTTCCCTACCTGGACCAGCCCAGGTGCCTCCTTGCTGGCTTTACAGCATCTACCTCATCCTGTCTTCCTCCCTTATCTTCTCCCACCCCAGCCAGTCACATTTCTGCACTGAACTATGGTGATTCTTCAAAAAATGAATCATATGATGTCACTCCTTTAGTCTCAGCTCTCCAAGAAACCCAAATCTCACTAAACCCTGTACTACTTAGGCCTCAACACCTCTCAGACCTTCGTTTCCATCTCTGTACTTTAGACACTGCAGCCTCCCTGTAACTTGAGCTCTTGCTGCCAAGTCCTTTTAGGGCTTTTGTACCTGCTCTGTCTCTCCCTGGGATCATCTTTATTCACATGTTTAATTCTTCATTTCACCCAGGTCTTTGCTCAAATGTATCAATGCAAAGGTGACTTCTCTTGAAAAACAGTATGTTTTAACCTGCATTAGTTTTTGCTCCAGCACCTTTCATTTTGTGTCACCAGGTTCTATACTTGCTTTATGCCACTCATTTCTACCATATCAAGGTATCTGCTATGTCTGCTGATATATCCCTACCATTTGGACTGGTATTTGGCACATACTAGATGTTTACTACATCTTATAAATGAACAAATGGATCTCCATTCATGCTGGAGAAGTAGACCAAGTCACAGCATTTGAGGCCTTGCAAGAATGGAAGGATTTGGCACTTTATCCAAGGGTGACAAAAAGCTATGAAAAGGATTTTAACATGGGAGTGACAAAATGATCTAAAGGTTGGAAGTTGAGTTCCAAAGACTAGCTTGGCTTGTAAGTGGAAGATGAGGGAGGGGATGCCAGGGATAGTCCCTGGCTCTTGTGAAGAGCACTGGGGTGGGTGGTGGTAGGGTTTTCTGAGAGGTGCAATTCAGGAGGGGTGTTAGTATATCAAGTGCTCAGTGTGACTTAAGTGAGAGTTTCCTGGGACATCTCTCTAGGTGGGGATGGTGCATATGGGTTGGGTGTGCAAGACTGAAATGCCACTAGAGGGCAATTGTTCCTTTCCCTAGTGGGGGGATTGGGGCTGCTCATTTCGTGTCCGAGGCTGAAAATCTCAGCAGCTATTTGCTCTTTAAAAGTTCTGCTACCTCAGAGCTTTCAAGCATTTCTTAGGTCACAAGTCGTATCTTTCTTGAGGAACCTCATTTTTTCTACTGTGTGGTTTTATGTTCATTAACCAGCTGCTCCCTAAATACTGATTGGATGATCTTGGACAAGTGAAGTTTTGTGGAAGTCCAGTTTTGCCTTCTATAGTTTCCTTTCAGAACCATAATAATTACTATCCCCTAAGTGTTTTGGTGAAAATTGGATAAAATAATGCAAGCAAAGTGTTGTGCTGGGAACTATTATTTTAAATTTATGGATAGCTACAAACTCTCAGCTCCTCCTACTCCTCCCATAATGTCCCAGAGAATTCAAGAGTTCCATGCTATCCTGATCCCAGAAAGTCTGGCCCAATGATGCCTCCTATGTGTACCTCCCTTGAATAGTTCTCTGTCTATTTTCAGGACATCAACCAGAAACTCCAGGAAGACAACCAGGAACTGAGGGACCTCTGCTGTTTCCTGGACGATGACAGGCAGAAAGGCAAGAGGGTGTCCCGGGAGTGGCAGAGACTGGGCCGCTACACTGCTGGGGTGATGCACAAAGAAGTAGCCTTATACCTGCAGAAGCTGAAGGAGCTGGAGGCGAAGCAGGAGGAGGTGGTGAAGGAGAACATGGAGCTCAAGGAGCTCTGTGTGCTGCTGGACGAGGAGAAGGGCACAGGCTGCGCAGGCAGTCGCTGCTCCATTGACAGCCAGGCCAGCCTCTGCCAGCTCACCGCCTCCACTGCCCCATACGTGCGGGACGTGGGCGATGGCAGCAGCACCTCCAGCACCGGCAGCACTGACAGCCCCGACCACCACAAGCACCATGCCAGCGGTGGCAGCCCTGAGCACCTGCAGAAGCCCCGTGGCGAGGGCAGCCCGGAGCACTCCAAACACAGGAGCGCCAGCCCTGAACATCTGCAGAAACCCAGGGTCCCCGGGACCCCAGATCACCCCAAAGCACTCAAAGGACCTAGCCCCGAGCACCACAAACCCTTATGCAAGGGTAGCCCAGAACAACAAAGGCACCCGCACCCCGGGAGCAGCCCCGAAATGCTGCCCAAGCACGTGCTGAGTGGGAGCAGGCCAGGGGGCAGCCCTGAACATGCCAGGCACAGCGGAGGGAGTCCCGAGCATCTTCAGAAACATGCCCTTGGTGGGAGCCTGGAGCACCTACCCAGAGCCAGGGGCACCAGCCCGGAGCATCTCAAACAGCATTACGGGGGAAGCCCTGATCACAAACACGGAGGCGGAGGCGGAGGCAGCGGCGGAGGCAGCAGGGAGGGTACCCTCAGGCGGCAGGCGCAAGAGGATGCATCACTCCATCACCGCAATGTCTACAGTGGCATGAACGGTGGGTCAGTACGTGATGGGGAACTGCTTTGGCTGGGGCAGCTCAGTAGAGAGTTATGAATGACGAAGGGCTTTCCACCCACATTAGAAGCTGCAGGCGCTGGTTGAGGGGTAGGTTGGGCAGAGGAACAGACATTTGCTGTGAAATCATGATGTGTGTTTCTTCCCTTCAATTTGTTTTAATTTTGTACAGTTATGGGTTAAGTAAGCCTGGGGAAGGTTGGGGGTGAGGGTGAAGGAGGGACAGGAACAATAATTCCTTGGGACCCTGCATTGCTAGAGTGAATGAAATCTGTGAATCTTGGAGATAAAAATAGATTCTTTCATCTTGAACTTGAGCATTTTCTGAGTTGTCTTCTGTTTCCTACTAGGGCTCCCTTTTTGAAGGAAGTCCAAATGGGTTTTGAATCTAGTTAATAGCTTATGTTCAGGAAGAAATAAATATTTATTATGAAAAACAATATTCAAAAATAAACATGGTATCCCTAAACAGGCTGGAGGTTGATTTGCTTGAGCACCTATCGATACGCCTTTATCTTGATGTTTTCCATTGTGTTGGGGGCAGGAACCTGGATCCTGGTTTTTATTTGCATCTAAAATGTATCAAATGATTCCCTTGTCTACTCACTCAAAGCTCAGCAGCCCTGTCACCAAACCCCCTTAAACATATTCTGAATAGTATGCTCTTTTCCATTACAGGAGAATCTTTCTGGTTCATGTAAATGTACCTCTTTAAAATGTACGATGTGTTTGGACACTTCTTTGACTTCCAAAGCATAACATCCCCGGCATTTGCTGAGGTGGCACTGAACCCAAACTTTTTAACCTTTTGGAAGAGGCTTAATTTTCTGCATCTTGGATCTGAAACCATTTTGAACTCTAGAGAGAAAGAAATCATTTCTTAAAGAAAAAAAAAATCCCTCCCAATAGTTCTTTTATGTTACCTATGGTTCAGTTGAAACTTAAAATGGTTGATTTTGTAAACTGTGGAGCTTTTCATTCAAAAATATCTGAGGTTCCTTTTTTTTTCTATTTGAAAGCTGCTCTAGAGTCCATGTGCAGCCAGCCAGCTCTGAGCAGTGGTGGAGGAGGCTGCCAATTTTAGCTGTGACACGAAGGGGTAAATTTTCAATATTGTACTTGGGGATTTACCTGTTGGATTCCATTTCATCCTAATCCTTTTCTCATAGTGTTGAAAATTGACTCTGGAAGCTGGGCTTCTAAATCATCCAGTGTTCTTTTAAGCGCAAATGGAACTAGAAAAAGGTGGGAAAGATAGGAAGCTGCTGCTTTCTGGGTTGTGTTGGGGGGTGGCAGCAGCAGGGAGAAGCCATGTGGAGGCCTCCTGGTTGGTGCCTTTACTGGGCTGACTGAACCTCCACCGACTGTTTCCAGGAGTGGCAGTAGATGTACCTGGTTTGCAGTGGGCAGTGCTGGATACCCAGTTCTCCACAAGAGATGGAAGTCATTAACAAAGATGTTTTGTTTGTGTTAGGATCCTGAGATGGGTCATTGGCCTTGATGCTTGTCTTCAGGGGTGGTGGGTTAATGGGGAGGTAAAGTTAATGACTTTCCCATTTCCTGATTACTTTTTAATGAGCTTGAGAGGTAACTGTGTGCACTATTTTAAGTAAGCAGTGTTTCTTAAACTAGAAAGGAAATGCTTAGGGGCAGGTGGTTCACTTTCAATCATTCTTCCTTTTACAAAGGGGCTCTTTAAGTAAAGACCCCTAGTTTCTTTTTTGTTTTATCATTCTTAAAATTTAATTTTTGACTGACAAATTATATTATATATATTCATTGGTATTTTGATCTATGTATACAATATGACATGATTAAATCAAGCTAATTGATGGATCCATAATCTTGCTACATATAATTTTTTATGGTAAGATGTTTGAAATTTACCTTTTTGTTTGAGGTACTGGGGATTGAACCCAGGGGCGTTCTACCTCCGTGCTACACCCCCAGTCCTACTTTTTATACTTTATTTTGAAACCAGGTCTCATGAAGTTGCGGAGGGCCTCACTAGGTAGAGAGAGAGAGAGAGAGACAGGGAGAGAGAGAGCGAGAGCTGAGGCTGGCCGTGAACTGGATCCTCCAGTCTCCACCTCCCAAAGTACTGGGATTACAAGCGTGCATCACCACGCCCGGTTTAAATTTACCTTCTTTAGTTATTATTTGTTTATTTATTTTTTGTGGCATGGGGATTAAATCCAGGGGCATTCTACCTCTGAACTATACCCCTAGCCCGTTTTATTTTTATTTTGAAACAGGGTCTTACTAAGTTACTGAGGCTGGCCTTGAACCTGCGATCCTTCCATCCGAGCCTCCCAAGTACATTTTGAGATATATAATGCATTATTATTGACTATAGTCACCCAGCTGTGTGATAGGCCTCAAAACCTATTCCTTCTGTCTGAAACTTTGTGCCTTTGGATGAACAACTCCCCATTTCCTGATTTCTCATCACCTCAGCCTCTGAAAACCATTATTCAATTCTCTACTTCTATAGGTTCAACTTTATTAGATCCTGTGTATAAATGGGATCATGTGACTTTTGTCTTTTTGTGCCTGAATATTTCACTTAACATAATGTCATTCAGTTTCATCCATGTTGTAAATGATAGAATTTCCTTCTTTTTGTGGCTGAATAGTATTCTATTTTGTATATGTACCTGACATTTTCTTTATACATTCATCCATTGATGGACACTCAGATAGAATTCATATATTGGCTATTGTGACTAACACTGCAATAAACATGGTAGTGCAAATGTCCCTTCTATGTATTGGTTGCAGTTCCTTTGGATATATATCAAGAAGTGGGATTACTGGGTCATACAGTAATTCTCCTTTAGTTTTCTGAGGAACCTCTATACCATTTTCCATAATGGCTGTTCTAATTTTATTTTCCACCAACAATGTGTAAAATTCCCCTTTTCTCCACATCCTTTCCAACAATAATCTAATGATTAATGATGCTGCCCATTTTTTCATGAACCCATAGGCCATTTATATGTCTTGAGAAATGTCTGTTCAAGTCCTTTGCACATTTGTTAATTATGCTATTTATTTTCTTGCTATTGAGTTGTTTGGGTACCTTAGATACTTTGAACAATAATCCTTTATCAGATATATGGTCTGCAAATATATCCTCAAATTTTATGGGTTGTCTCTTCAGTTTCTCAATTGTTTCCTTTGCTGTGCAGAGGCTTTTTAGTTTGACATAATCCCATTTTCATCTATTTAGTTTTGTGGCCTGTGCTTTTGGGGCAAATCTAAAAACAGCATTGCCTAGACCAATGTCATGGAACTTGTCCCCTAGGGTTTTTTTTTTCCCCAGTACTTTTACAGTTCAGAGATTATATTTAAGTCATCAATCCATTTTGATGACTTTATGATGATTTTTATATTTGTTATAAGGGTCTAGCTTCATTCTTCTGTATATGTATACCTAGTTTTCCCAACACTATTGAAAAGTCTGTTCTGTCCCCATTGTGCATTCTTGGTACTTTGGTTGAAAATGTGTGGATCTAGTCCTAGATTTTCTATCCTGTTCCATTGGTTGACCTGTTTTTATACCAATACCATGCTGTTTTTATTATAATCACTCTAAATATGTTTGAAATCAAGGAGTATGCTCCTCCATCTCCAGTCCTTTTGTTTAAGATTGTTGTGGCTACTTATCCTGGTCTTTTATGGTCCCATATTGATTTGAGATTTTTTTTTTACAATTTCTGAGAAAAATGACCTTGGGATTTTGATAAGCATTGCACTGAATCTTTAGATTGCTTGGTTAATTATGGACATTTTCATAATATTACTTCTTCCAGTCCATGAACACAGACTATCTTTCAGTTGATTTGTATTTTCTTCAATTTCTTTCATCAGTGTTTCATAGTTCTCAGCATATAGGTCTTTTACCTCCTTAGTTAAATTTATACCTATTTAATTTTATGTTGCCATTGTAAGTGGGATTGTTTTCCTTGTTGGATAGTTCATTACTAGTATATAGATGTGTTGCTAATTTTCATATGCTGATTGCATATCTTGAAGCTTTTCTGAATTGTTCCAGTCTAACAATTTTTTTTTGGTGGAGACTAGGGTTTTCTATATATAAAAATCATGTCATCAACAAACAGACAATTTCACTTCTTCCTTTCCTGTTAGGATTCCTTTCTCTTGCCTAATTGCTCTGGCAAAGACTTTAGTATTATGTTGAAGAGACGTGATGAGAGTGGGCATCTTAGAGGACAGACTTCCAACTTTTCATGGCTGAGAATGAGTTTGTCATATCGGCCTTTATAGTAATAATGTACATTCCTTTTATATATAATCTGTTGACAGTTTTTATCATGAAATGATTTTGAACTTTTTTTATTTTGAATTTTGTCAAATGCTTTTAAGACTTTAGTTGAGAGTATTCCTCTAGTTTAATCAATGCTCAATTTAACTTAAAAGAAAGGTTTTTAGGTCAACTTTGAAATAATGCTTTACACAAAGTAAGATATATCTCTAGACAATGATAATATTACATCGTGGCTCATGATTGCCTGGATTCAGGTAAACTTAGTGGGTCAGCAAATGCTTTATAAAATTTAACAACTGAATTTAGTTATAAATTTGATGTAACAGCTACATTATAAAATGATCCTGTAGTTCAATTCTTTTGTATATTTCAAGTTTTCTCATTCTTTAGTGACAGTTCTTCTGCTGACAGTTTATATCCTCACCAAAGTATATTTACAGTACATTTGTGTTGCATTTTCATTTCAGTAATTAATTGGAAAATGAAAAGGCACAATGAGATGTTTATGGATCATCAGCCTGTAAACTTGTGCCTTGGTAGCTTGTATTTATTCTGCCGTTACAAATTAATTTTTGATATGGATGGTAAGACATGCTTTTTCATACTTTTAAATCTCCACACAATTTGTTTGAATCATTGGTGTTTAGACAGATAAGAACCAGTTGCAAGGTTAATCCCAAACTGCAGATTTGCTGAGTCATTTCCAGAGTCATTTATTTGGGGTTGGTGTGAACTCTTGAGTATTTTGGCTCAGCACTTGCATGTTTTTGCATGAACAAAATCAGATGAAAGTAAGAGGGAAAAGTGTCTGAAACAGAGAGGAAATATATAATGGCAGAATATTGTCCTACCTGTAGGGATATGCATTCCCTGTAAGCACACACACTTAGGCACACTGAGGGAACATCAGTGAAAAATATTTCTATTTCAGTTGGCTGTGCTTTGGACATCTTTACATCTTTGTGTGCTTTCAGTTAAAAACTCAGTGGATGAAGTAGTTGAACTTGGCATCTATGAGTTTCTTTTGGTTAAAACAGTTGGCTTAATTTCCAACTAGAATACAAAGATAAGTTTTAGGTATTTTTTTTTTCTGTTTTAACACTGAGCCTATGTAACCATTTCTTAATTAGTAGCTCACTTAAAAAAAATAAGCAACACACAGAGGAAAAAATGCACCAAAAATCCTCTAAAGTAAGCAAAATTCTCATGAATCCATTTATTTCTTTGGAAGTTATTACTCAACTGCTCCCCCCCCCAGTTTATAAAGAGTTCCATTTTCAAATAAGAAGCAGATCCAACACTTATCACATCTAGACATTAAGGCATTTGCTTATTCATGTTGCTTGCTTTATTCCAGATTTGTAAGCTAAGTAATTGAATAGCTACTTTTAGCTCTAAAAGTACACAAACTGATAGCCTCAACTATTGAGAATGGGGATTTCACTTGCCTGATTCCATTGAAACCCAAGGTTGAGTTGAACTTTCTAAAGGATGTGAATGTCTTTTTTCTTTTCACAATGAAACTAAGGAGTTTTGCTTCAGATACTACCTGAAAGATCTTTGCTTTTTAACATATAACTATTTTAGCTCAGGTCATAGATATCTTGGATGATTCAGGTTCTTCTAGCAATATATCTATTGTTGACCTCCTAGAGAATGATGACAAAAGCAGTTCACCCATTGGATATTATGAATCCAGATAAGTAGTAAAATTATTTTATTTAATTCCAGATGAATATATTGCTAATTACCCAGCAAATGAGAAGGAATAAATAAAAGAAACATTACTCTTTATGGTGTTTGTTATCTTTTTTTTTTTTTACAAAACAAAGGATTAAATTAAATAATAATATTAAGGCAAAGACTTACAATCAACATGCATAGGAGTGGTCTTGCTTTGTCATAATATTAGAGGGTTTCTTCTATCTAGGTGTTTGTTATCTTATACCTTAAAAAGTAAGAAAATTGCTTAATTATCCTTGAGTCTGATTACCTTTGCTTGTTTCAAGCACATTCCAGTGAACAATAACTCCGTTCTCTCCTTAAACATTGCCCCAGCCATGGGAACACATATGAGGAAACTATTCACTTGTGTTAGACAAGTTCCATTTAGAACTACTTCCACCTTACTGGTTGGAATGTCAGGGTTGTAAGGCCTCTTCCTGAAAACTTCTTATTGCTTCTTCCTTTGCTTTGTGAGAGTATATCCAGAGATGGAAAAAACAGGCTGTTTCTACTAATAATTCTTCCTCTAGTTCAGTGTTTTTCAACAGTGGCACTCTTGAGATTTTGGACCAGATAATTCTTTGTGTGAGGTGCTGTGTTATGCATATTAGGAGGCAGAGTAACATTCCTGGTTTTCCCACACCCATGAGCAAATAAAAAAAATTTCCCCAGACACTGCTGAATGTTCCAGGGTGAGGTATGGGCAAAATGTCTCTGGTTAAAAACAAAAACAAAAAACAAAAACTCTGGGGTATGGGTTGAAAATTTGCAATTTTGGTGGTTGGTCTTGTCCAGTTAATTTGGGAGAAACTGGCATGAGTTGCTCAAGACTGCTTTGGTTTTTAAGGATTTCACATTCAGATGTAAAATATGGGGCTTCTAACCCCTTCACAGTGTATGTGGGTGGTATATGTAGATCATGCACACCCTGCAATACTAATGACCACTTCACACAAGGGAATACTGCATTTCAGATTTATCACTTTCTAGGTTTTAATCTGAGTTTTAATACTGCTCCTTATGTTCTGTTCGGGCTATTGATGAGTAAACTAAAAAACACTGATAAACCAGGCATGGTGGCACTCACCTGTAATCCCAGTACTTGGTAGGCTGAAACAGACAGGAGGATTGCAGGTTCGAGTCCAGGCTCAGCAATTTAGGAAGATCCTCAGCAACTTAGCAAGACCTCATTTCAAAATAAAGAGTGTAGCTCAAAATAGGCCCACACACATCAGAAAACCCCCCATATCCTCCCAAAATACCCACTCCAACAAAACAAAACCAAACAAAACAACCCACTGATAACACAAAGTACCTTGTCTGTGAGAGGTAAGATAACCTGTGTGTGGAAAAACTCGTAAGATTTCTCTGAAGCAAGGTTGTCTGAGAATTAAGCAGTGGTGCACTATAGCATGAATAATCACTCTCATAAATCTTTTATTTTGCTTAGAAAAAGTCAGAACACCACTTATGAATGCATTTGGACAATAGAAATTGAACGTTGCTTGGGAGAAGAATTTCGATAGTTACAGTGGAATGCCAGAAAGGATTTTAATTGAGTTTTTCTGAGTACATTTTCTGTTGTGTGATTTGACATGTAGATAGATGGTTGAAGAAATAAATAATGGTTTTTGTTCTTCAAGCTTCAATACGCTAATTTTGTAACCTTATATACACTGTAATAGGACATCAATTTAAGATGTTTTAAGAAATAGAATTGACTTATTATACCATACTTGTATGAGCAAAGCATACTGCATTGATTCTAAGAATACAGTTTGATTTAGTGACATAGAAAGCTTAATATTGGAAATGTGGTTTATTTAAGAAAGTTGCAAAATATCTGAGAGGCACTAACTATTGGAAAACCTACATGCCTTAGAAATGTATTATCTAGCACAATGTAAAGTTTACAACCCCACTGCCAATGATAGCACAAAGCTATAAATGTTTTAATACTTTTAATACTTTCCCTAAGTATTAAATTTTAATACTTTCCCTAAGGAGATTGCCTATGAACAATATATATATATATATATATATATATATATATATATATTTATTTATTTATTTATTTATATACACTTTGATAACTCTAATATTGCATCTGAACAATGCCAGACATTCAGCTGATTATGTTTAGTTAAATGTTCAACCGTATCTGGCATCTAGTCACATAAGCTAGTTGTTGCCATGGATTAAATTAAGAATCTCTTTCAACTGATTATGATCCTGTCCTACAGAACCAATTGAAATCAACTAAAGGTTTATATGTTCTGGTTCATTGCAACTTTTCAGGAGATGTAATAGAAAACAGTGTGATCATTGGGTTAGTGATGCATTTATCATTTCATTTTAACTGAAGTAATTTCGAAGAAAGCATGGGGAAATGAAAACCTTTGAGTTATTCCATTTCATCAGGTAACAACTTCTCACAAATACCAGATGAACACAGAAGTAGGAATGCATATTCATAAACATGAGAATAAGTGAATACGAAACAAATAGAAAATGTGTAGGACTATCCATGTACTCATAGTGCCAATGCACTATTCTGGAGGTAATAGTGTAGGGACCTTAGTCAAACTCCATGGGTCAGAAATAAACATGTGAAGCCAATTTAAGAAAATAAGTGATGTTTTACTTGTGTAGCACCACTGGGCCAGTGTTTGCTTGATGGGAATCAGTTTTTCAGACTAAAGTTTTTGACATTAAGCTCTAGCGCTTCTTACACTTTAGGCCTTTATTTCTGATGGTTAGAGGTAGAATTGTGTCTATGTTAAATGGTCCTGGATAAATAAATATTCTTTGTAAATATCTCCTTAAAAAATGTAGACCCACCATGTTGTCAGCTATAACTCCTTTATGTCCTCAGCAGGCCTTATTCATTTTCTCGTTGTTTATGAATTCTGTTCTGCTGTTTGTAATGGATCATCATAGCTTGGGAAATTGGATAACTAGACACACTAGAACTGTTTAAAAGAAAAAAGAATAAATGACCTTCAGATGTCCTTGAATGAGTAAATTGCATGAGCTTCATGGTCTATGTGTCATCCTTCTTTAAGTATTTTGGCTTTTCAGAGTTTATTATTATTTTCTGGTTCTTGACTATACTTAAAATAATTGAGGTATTAGCTGAGCGTGGTGGCGCACGATTGTAATCACAGTACTTGGGAGGCTGAGATAGGAGGATCATCCCAAGTTCGAGGATTGCCTTAACAATGTAGAGAGACTGTCAGAAACCAGTGAGACCCAGTTTCAAACAAAAAATAAAAAGGAATTGGGGTGAAGCTCTGAGGTAGAATGCCCCTGAGTTTAGTCCCTAGTACCACACCAAAAATATTTTTGAGTTATTTCTGTAATATTATAAGAATTAAAATATTTCACTTACTAATTCTTCAGTACTTTGCCATAACCAAGTTGCCCTTTGATGCATAATATTTACACTGAACATTGTCCGTGTTTGAAAAATATTTATTTGAGTTTAATTCTGAGAAATATTAAGGGTGGTTTCATGTTCCGAAATGGGTTGAGTTTTAAGAGCTAGGAAATATGAGACTCAATTCCAAGCATAGACCATGGGATACTTGAGAATACAGACATGAAATCTCAGCTCTAATTTGTAAGAGTCTCCAATCTGCAAAAGAGTGAGGTTCAAGTTACTGCTGTGCCTGACATAAATTGTTTTCTCTTTAGAGTTGCCATTCAAGTGCTTCCAATAGAAAGAACTGCTGCTCTTTCTGAGGCAGAGGACCCTTAAGCAGCATAGAGGCAGAAGAGGTGTTTAGGACAGAGAGATGGCAGAAGGAGTAGCATATCATCCTTACAAGGGCAATACTGGCTTGTCCTCCCCAAGAAAAAAGGCAACCCCTGAGTTTTTCACATGTGGTGGTTCATTTAGTGTTCTCATAACAAAGATCTACATGTATTCTAGGGCTTTTGTTACTCAAAGCATTGTGGAAAGGCACAAGAAATCTTGGGATTTTGTCCTGGCCCTCAGTCCAAACTAGACACACATTCGATTGCTGGGTAAATGAAACTTCAGAAATAATAGCTATTTGTTTTTTATTTTCTTATTCTTCACCTTGATTAAGTTTTCTTAATTTAGTTATTTAACATTTCTATGAGACATGGAAAAAAGTTGACTTGTTCAGAGTATATTTCAGTTATCTGTGTGTTCTCTTCCTCTCCACACATACACAGCATTTAATATCCGTGTGTGTGTGTGTGTGTGTGTGTGTGCTTGTGTGTATGTGTGTGTGCGTGTGTGTGTATGATACTTATTTAAATTATACTATATTTATCCTATTATATATAGTTGAATGTTAAATTCATTAAATTTAATGATATTGAATGACATTTCCCTCTCAAACTTCTTCCACCTTCATTTTCAGCTCTATAAGGAAAAGCGAACCCTTACATTTTAAAATCTATCGAACATAATATAGAACTTTTTTATTGCCTGCTGGTATAGTTGAGGAATAGAATGTTCTAGTTAACTTCCGATGACCAGGCATTGGAAGGTGGTTTCGGATGCTTCCGGAGTTATCTTTTCTAATCAAGTTGATTCATCAGTGTTGAGCTCAGAATTTTGCCTCTGGTCTTGATTACAAGGAAACGGTAAGGTCTTTTCAGCCCTCTTCTAATTATTGAGGGGTCTTTTGACTCTTAGGGAAATCTCTTATCTGGGTTGTATGTAGCTACAAATTCCTATGTATTTTTTTTTTTTTGGTACTGGGGATCGAACCCAGCAGCATTCTACCTTTGAGCTACACCCCCAGTCCTATTTTTTTTTAATTTTGAAACAGAGTCTCACTATGTTGCGGAGGGCCTCACTAAGTTGCTGAGGCTGGCTTGCAAACCTGTTATCCTCCTGTCTGTCTCCCAAGTACTGGGATTACAAATGTGTACCACCATGCCCAGCTGTTCCTAAGTGTTTGCTATTTGTTTTAAAAATTTAAGATGCATGAATCGTTTTGGGGTGCATGGTGTATATTTTCTTATAGTAAGAAACAATCCAATCAGTAGTGTGTGTGTGTGTGTGTGTGTGTGTGTGTGTGCGCGTGTGTGTGTGTATAGGAATGTATATATTATAGCCATGAACCACATAACCAATGTTTTCATCAATGATGGAGAACATAAGATGGTATCCCTTAAGATTGTGGTGGAGCTGTAAAATTCCTATTGTCTAATATGTTTACTGTACATTATCATTTTCTTAGATAAGTTTAGATAATTAAATGCTTACCATTGCATCGCATTGCTTACAACATTCTATATAGTAACATGCTGTGCAGGTTTGTAGCCTAGGAGCAATGGTAGGCTTTACCATCTAGGTTTGTGTAAGTACACTCTATGGTATTTGCACATTGACAAAATCTTCTAACCCATATCTCAAAATGTATCCCTCTCATTAAATTATGCATGACTATATATGTGTGTGTGTATAGTTATTTTATTAGTCAATTGAAAATATGTCTATTTTAATACTGAATAATAAAAAGAAATCAGAATAATATAATTCTATTTTTTTCCAGAAAGGTACAATCATAGAACTTAGAGCTATAAAGTACTCAACATTAGAGCTAAGATGTACTCAACCTTCCCATGTTCTGAATGAGAAAATGAACTTCTGGAGAAATTAGTGAGTGCCTAAAGCATATTGCCAGATAGTAGAGGACTAGGAGGAATCAAGGCAACTCCCAGGGCACACAATCAGGTTTTATAAGGGGCATTTATTCGTTTAGCCTTTGAGGCCACTTGTGGTAGGTGGGTGTAGTGTTAATGGACTAGGGAACCATTTTTCTCCCATTCCTTTTGGAAATTCTAGAAAACTAGAGACGTGCAGTGATGAGAGTATGACAGATGGCTGTTATTAGGCTCTGGTTCGGAGGACCAAAGATGATCTGGTGATCTAGTAGGTGAGCTCTATCTATTTCCTGGGAACCTCTGGATTATCCATATGGGCATTACAGTTTACACATGGATGGACAACTGCCAAAGTGCATTCTTTGTTTGTTTGTTTTTATTTTGGCACTGGGGATTGAACCCAGGAACATCCTACCTGTGAGTTACCCCCCCCATTGGTCATTTTATTTTATTTGAAAACAGTCTCGCTAAGTTACTGTGTGCTGGCTTCAATCCTGTGATCCTCTTGTCTCAGCCTCATAAATATTGGGATGACAAGTGTGTGCCACTGCATCTGGCTTAAAATACATTCTTAGTGGAAGGAGTACTTCTACTCCTAGCCTGAGAGTCCAACAACCATATGACTCATATGGACTCTTCCTACCCCAAGACCATATTCCTTCTAGATAAGCATTCTTGGGAATGTTGACTGACCTTCATCCAATCCTCACCCCTTTGTATTAACAGTCAACATACTGGGTGTCTGGAGAAGTGTCGGCTTCTGGACTGCAAGAAACAGAAGGGAAAGAGACCAGGAGCAAAGGGATCAGCCAGATGGCAACACCAACTGCTCTTGAGGAGTTGTGTTTTTTAATAACTCAGCTTGCCACAAACAAAGCTAATTAAGCCAGTTATTCTGCTTTATGCTACTATAGGCAGAAGTAAAATTACACTTACATTCCACTTTGATGGCGTTTAAAAGGTCAGAATATCTCGAGTTGCAGATTTTTGCTCATAGCATCTTGGTCTGTTGAGCCACTCTGGAGAATTCAAATTAACTGTGCTTATTAATTCAGCATCTCTCCCATTTCCCTAGACAGCAAGTGCCAATTCACCCTTCCACCCAAACAGAAGAATAAAACCCTGAAAGGCAAGTCATTAGTTATATCTGTAGATGATGGATTAGCTGTGATTTAATGGGAAAAGGAGGTAAGAGTCAACTTATTATAAAGAGAATGAAAATAGCAGACAAAGGCAATTGAGAGAGAGCAGTTTGTGAGGGAGAACACTAAACAGAATTTCAAAGAATCTGTTTGGCTGTGTGTGCTGTTAATGGTCTTACCTTGATTGGCAGGGAAGGCCGATTCCCTGCTACAAAAGCAGACCAGAACTGCCCTTTTGGTGGTGTCATAGGGGAAACTGGCTGAATTTAGCTGCTTGTTTTACACTTAAGAAGAGAGTACATTTATAATTATGATCAATTTGAGATCTAGGAATAAATGTTATGCAGGTGGTTTGCCACGAATAGCTCCCCTAGTATAGTGACTTGCATGAGAAACCCTTTGGAATCAAGCTTTTCAAAATCTGTGGAAGAACAGGCGTAGAAATTGCTAATTTTTATAGTATCTCTTTAGCACTTAAATAGAGATCAGTTCTTAAACCCTTCTTATCCTAAAACTATATGCCATGTAGCTTTCATCCTTATATTCTTTGGCTTTTGTCTGTTGAAGCTCCCAAATTGCCCACTTTAGGATTTTTTGCACATAAATCTATCTTTGATGGAAACATTTTTGCCAGTATATATAGTCATATACACAATAGGGATTCATCTAAAAAAAACTATGCTGGTTCTATTATACATATTCATAAAATAATTTGGTTATCTTTAATACTTTTACTGGTACATTTTAATTATATACCATAGTGAGATTCAAAGATTCATATATGCACATATCACTTTATGAATTTTCTGTGTATCTGTGGGATTTCACCCATATGTTAAAATAATATGTAGATACCCAGCCTTGAATTGACACATGGCATCTAAGCTTTATTTACAGAGTTAAAGCAATGAAAGATTTTATAAACCTTCAGCTAAATTCTATTTGAATTGTGAATAAAAATGGCATTTGAATTTTCTTTAAGACACTTGAAAATAATTAACTTAAATTTATCATAGAGTTGAAAAAAATAGTGTGATGCACTAACTTCTCTCAGGGCACAAGACACTCTTACCCAGCTGGAGGTTTAGATATGGAATTGGCTTTGCCACTTTCTTGCTGGGTGACCTTTACTATACCATCAAACTCTGCGGGCAAAACAATTTATCCTCCAAGTGAAGGGCTGGGGATAGGGATTTTCTAAGTCAGTAGTCTCAAAATTTGGATTTCACAGATAAATAAAACTTGATGCAAACTTTTTACTTAGGTGTGGACAGTAAATAATATTTATTTATTATAATAAATAATAATATAATAATATAAATAATAGTATAATAATTTATTTATTAACGCCATACTTTCCTAAAATATCCTTTGAACATTTAAGATAAAAATATGTATTAAAAAGAACAGTCTTTGCTCAAAGAAACAGCTGTGATAACATTGTACTGATAAATCTTATTTTTGTTTTTAATACTAACAACATACATCTCAGGATTCAGATTCAACAATGCAACACAAAGTGCATTCCTAGTCTAGAACATGCTTTGGAACTTTATTTTTATTCCAGCCATCACAGAAAATCCAGTTGCACACAAGTTCATGTGTTGGTAAACATAGAAGCTACTATTAACTACTCAAGCAGAGCTTGGGTGAAGGAGCCGGGAACCACCACCCATGCACCTCTTTCAACTTCTTGCCCCTCCTCTGACTAGTGCAGGAAGAAAGGAAATTCATCAACTGATGGGTCTGATCATCTTGGGTGGGGCCTCTTCTCCGTCTGCTACCCCACCTGACTTCCAGAGGTTGTGCAGCTGGGCTTGGTTTCCTAACATGGAGCAGTGAGGATATTTTCCAGAAGGAATTCTGTGCATAGGTAGAAAGTTTATCATGCCTGGCAGGACCTAAAACTGTGGATCTCAATTCTCTTTGCACTCCTGTGCTTGGTAGGAAGATTGTCAGGGTCACAGCAATTCATCGAGCAGTGTCAGTGTATACAGCAGCCCCATTGAAGCTTCATAGTGATGAGTCTACATGCCATGAGTGAACAGAGAACCAGAGAAGCTGTAATGGAAGTGGCTTGGGATTTGTACAGTTCCAAAATTTGTTGATGTTATATTTCTTCTTCTTGGGCAGATCTCAGGTGGCAGACACAGATGTACTGGCCATTGTGAAAACATGTGCATTCTGTCTGGACTCTGACCTGTTTTTCCATGTTGCATAGTGGTATAGCTCCATGGAAGATCAGAGTGAAGGATCCCATTTTGTATTCCACTGTAGACTAGGTTTTCTCAAGCATCTTTATTGTCTCTGCACCAGCTAGGAGAGTATAGTATTGCATATCAACTAAAATTTGGGAAAGAGGAAGGCCAGTCATTTCGTGCTTTTGTCATGTCCCATTTAGCCAGACGACTTACCTGTTTTCTTTTGCTGTAACAGAACACCTGCTACTGGGTAATTTGTAAGAAAGTTTGTTTTGGCTCAAGGTTTTGCAAGCCAAGGAATGTGGCACAGGCATCTGCTTGGCTTCTGGTGAGAGTCACATGTTGCTCCAACTCAGGGCAGAAAGTGGAAGGGCAAGAGAGCTGAGGAGAAGATGCCAGGCTTACTAGAATAACATGCCCTCTAGGTAGCTAATCCATACCTGGAAGAACTAATCCAGTCTCACAAGAAAGAGATTAATCCCTTTTAAAGGCTCTATCACCTCTCAACACTATTATATTGGGCACCAAACCACCATGTGCATTTTGGCAAGGGAAAAACCATATTCAAGTCATAACACCAGTTTGATCTTTTCCTGGAACCTTTCACAAAAAACATGACATTTTTTCCTTTCTTTGCCAGTTAAATCTTATGACTTTATAGCTGGCACTTGAACTAGTTTGGAGTAAGGCCTTTCAATGAAATTGGGAGGGTAATATTAACTGAAGGGAAGGGTAAAATCTATAGCAATTTCATTATAAATCATTGCCTTGACTAATCAGGCAGCCATGTGCTCTAAACAGTGTCATGGATAATAGAGATTTATTACAGTAAATTAAAGGCTAATCAGAGTGTGTCCTGAGATAAACAACATAGTAAAATAAACATAAATGACAATAAGGGAGCTGGGCATAGTGGTGAACATCTGTAATTCCAGGACTTGCAACTTAGTGAGACCTCAGCAACTTAGCGAAATCCTGTTTCAAAATAAAAATAAAATAGGATCGAGGGTGTAGTTCTGAGGTAGAACAGCCCTGGGTTCAATCCCCAGCATGCATGCTTGTGCACACACACATACACACACATTAAAATAAAATTAAATTAAAAATAAAAAGGACTGAGGGTATAGATCAGAGGTAGAATGATCCTGGGTTCAATCCCTAGTAACACGCACACACACACACACACACACACACACACACACACACACAGAATGGCAATAAGGGGAATCATGAGCCGATCAGAGAGTCATGAGTGTGGTGGTAGTAGGAAACCAAAGTCAGCTTGTATTTTACTTGCTTTGTGTAAATTTCTTCACTTTTCCATATGTAGATGAAAGACGGAAAATAAACACATGCTCCTTTATCTAACAAATATTTACCATTGTGTTTCACATGGGTGTAGCATGGTGATAGATACTGTGTGAGATGGGCAGAAAAATGACAAATGAGCCCTTTATACCACGAGTTCATGGTCTGGCGTGCCCATGGGGGAGGTAAATAACAATGAGTGTGGTCAATGAAGAAGCAAGTGGACAGGATGAACAGTTGGTGTGTTGGGCTTCTGTGGGCCTGGGAGAGAGGGCTCAGGGGCTGCCATGTCAGGAGTGGTTTCTTAAAAGTGGTGTGTTGTAAGGTTGATTCCTAAGCAGTGGTTGGATTTGGATGGGCTGGCAGGAGGGGTGAAGGTGTTGGGGAGAGAAGGCATACAGGTAAAAATGAGCAAACTGTGTTTAAGAGATAATGAAGAGATTAGCTGGTCTGTGTTAAGGTCTTTGTTAGGTCATAGGAGATAATGTTAGACAGCAGATTGAGGCCAGATTGCATAGGCCCTTAAATGCTATCTGTCTTTGTTTTCTAATAGCACTGTTAGTTTCTCCTACAGGGAGTAATGTAAAATATTCTTCATTCTTTTGACCTTGTGATTAAACTAAGCAGACCAGGAAAGCTAGTCCCTTAGCATTAAAAAAAATTGTTGGGATTTTATAGCTCAGTTTAATTGTAATAGTTTTCTTTTTTTCTTAAGAGTTCCTGAACTAAGAGGTTTTATAATGCTCCATACTTGAGGGCCTTATGTACCCAGATTTATGCCATCATTTAATCCTATTCCATTTATTACTACTTTATTTTTCAAGCAAAGGTTACACTGAGTCTCTGTTCTTTAGCTGGGCAGTTTTATAATGAGGGAGTCATCAGCTAAGGAAATCCATGTTTTGACTAATATCTTCTGAGTCAATAATGAAGATGTAAGGTTTTTGGGAAAAATATGGCCTGGTTGTCTGCTAGGCAGAAATACACTACTAAGTGAAAAATCAATGAACTAATTCTGTTAAAACAATAAAGGCATAATAATCTGGGAACCTTATTGGCACTTTGGTTGGTTTAGTATGGTAAAACTAATGTAATTTAGCTTTTAAATTTCATTCATTTTGACATTTTTCCACTTCAGGATCTGACCTTATTTCAGTTTATTATATTCTACATTAAGTTTCAGCTATTTTTCAAACTGTGTTTTGTTGAACCTTAGAGGATCTGTGGCGCCTCCTTGGTGCCGGTGGAGTGTGTAAGGAAGAGAAAGTGGCGTGGCCACCCTACTCATTCCCACCACAGATACCTTTCCACTAGAGGAGCACTACATTTAAATGGTTGATGGTTTCCACTTCTGCTTAAAGTCTTATTTGAAAAAGGTGATTTCACTAAATTTGAAAACCTCTAGTCTAAACCAGTGACACCAAAAGAGGCAAATGTTTTAGATACACCAGCTAGATTTCTGGACCAGTAAGTGGATGGTCCCAGATAACAACAGTTCATGATTCTTCTTATCACTGAGCCCATGCCTCTCATCTCACTGCAGTGACAGGCATGGTACAAAAACATACAATCAGGTGAATTTGTGGGAATGAGACTTTTATTTTTCAGAGGTAGGAATTTAAATCAGTGTGTCTATGCAAAATTTCACCTTTAGTTTCTCCTCTTGGTATCCATCATCTTTTTTAATTTTTTGGTCATTTTTATTTTTGGGGGATTGAACTCAGAGGTGTTCTACCTCTGAGCTAAACCTCCAGCCCTATTTTATTTTTTATTTTGAAACAGGATCTTGCTTGCTAAGTTACTATGAGCTGGTCTTGAACCTCCAATCCTCTGGTCTCAGCCTCTTTAGTGCTAGGATTACAGGTGTGTGACACCATCCCCAACTCACCATCTGTTCTTTATTTTGTGATGCCTTCTGGGGCTGGAGAGGAAACAAAATTTAAATTCCTTAGGAAAGCAAGGTTACTCACCTCTACTTATAGCTGCCATGGTGCTGGTAATATTTAATGGTCTTCATAGGAAGTAATAAACTTTTCTTAAGAAGCATAATTTAGGTTTATATTTGAATCCACTAACTCTTAGCCTTTTCCTGTTTTAACTTCCTCTTTTCCTCTATTCACTGTGGAACTAGTGCAGAATTTGTTTTAATGGCTTAATTGCATGCATGCAACCTTTATTGTGACATCAGTGGGTTATCATTCAAAAGTCTGAGTTTCAGTCTCAGTCTCAGGTTTCCTAGTCTGCCTTCAATTCTGAGGTCTCATAGGAATATAAATTTTTATAGGAGTTAGTTTTTATAGTATTCAGGATACTAAATATTTTTGGCATACAAGAAAGTTAGCTAAATTGCTATTTTGAGCTAATTTTATCTATAAAATTAAGTGTTAGAGTCTCGGGTCCCGCCCGAGAGTGGCACGGACTGACAGGGAAAAATGAGCGCCGACGGCTCGAGAAACACTCACCACGAGCCGGGAGAATATGTCGAGCAAAATCTCGTTTATTTAGGAAGACAGGGCAGTTTTAAAGTGAAACCCATTAAGGAACCCCCGGGCAGTAGGGTGTGGCCCAATGGCACGCAACGGGTCGGGTCATACGCCCCCTATAACCTATCATAGCCCTCTTGAGGCTAGGTGGGGCGGGTCTGCCAGCGCCATCTTTGCTATTGATATGCTGAATCGCTGAATTGCTGAATCGCTGCCACGTGGAAGAGGCCCGGTACTCTAGAGCAGGCCTCTGCTAGTTC
>PVJS01010822.1:0-47132 GCA_004027185.1 Glis glis | reverse complement strand
GGGGGGAGGGACACCAAGAGCTGTGTGCATGTATGTTAACACCAAACTGATACTCATTGTGAAGTGAGACTACAATGCACCAATAAAAAAAAAATAATAATAATAAAAAAAATAAAAAATAAAAAGTTTTCTTTAAAAAAAAAATAAAATAAAATGTACATAGCCAAAGATGCAACTATTCCAAGCATTAGGATATTATCCTACAGGAGCACGTGTACGTTTACAACTGGATAAGTGTATAAGAAGGTTAACAGTTGCAGCATTTGCAACAGAATAAAAATAATGACAATAATAATAATAATAATAATAATGATATAAAGCAAGAAAAACAAAGCTACATTGACATAAGTGTAGTTGAATAAATTGTGGGAAAGTCTTTCAACGGAATGCCACACAGCAGCAAAGATCAATTCTGCCAGAAACAAGAACGAGGCTACATCTCCCAAACATTCATTGAGTGGAAAAGCCACACACGTGTAGGTGCCTTGCCTGCTTGCGTGGAATGAATGCGGCTTGAACCCAAGCATAAAAGGCCAGTTGCATAAAAGGCCACCAGCATGAAAGCACAGTTGCTTCACCAGTATGCTAACCTGGTGGTCCAGGAAGGATAGGAGGGAAGAAGAGAGAGAACTTACCTGTCCACAGAAGAAGGAGAAAATGTTGGGTGAGGAAGCAGAGGACAGTGATGCACGCCTATCTTTGCAGAAGCTTGGTTCTGAAGTGGGATAAACAGAGGGGCATCACCAAACAGGGTTGTGAAGCCAGAGAGAGTTTTGTTCATGGAAGAAACAGGTCAGGACTAACATGTCAAAGCGCTGCTGGGTCCAGCAAGAGGGATGCTTTGAGATATGCCAAGAGCAAGGAGAAAGGAACAACGCGGTTCTGAGGAGGAAGGTGGGTTTTGAGGAAAAACAGCTGTGGGCTCAGGCAGCAGGAAAGGATGGAAGCCTAGGGCAGAGAGGAGAGGGTTATAGAAGGGGTGGAGGGATAGAGACTTATTGTTAATTTAATTTGTATGCATTCAAATGGCAAAAATTGTGCTAAAGTAAAATGAGCATTGTGATAACAAAAAAAAAAAAAAAAAAAAAAAAAAAAAAAAAAAAAAAAAAAAAAAAAAAAAAAAAAAAAAAAAAAAAAAAGGCCACTAAGGCAGGACAAGATTCTATGTGTCTGAGAGGGAGCAGGATAAGTGAGAAAGAGACTCCAACCTAGAGGGCAAGGGACTGCTAGTGGGGAAAAAACTAATTTGATAAAAATAAAAAAATAAATAAAAAGTCAATAAATTAGAAAATATAGCCCCCCCAAATAAACAAAAAACAAAAAACAAAAACCCACAAAAATTTAATTGCTTTTAACTTCTGTTTTACTGTGGTACCGGGGACTGAACCCATGAGAGTTCTACTTCTGAACTACACCCCCATCCTCCTCCCCCCTTTATAAAATCAGGTCTTTCTGGGTTGCTGAGAGTCTTGCTAAGTTGCTGAGGCTGACCTTGAACCTGGGAGGATCCTTTTTCAGCCTCCCCAAGTACTGGGATTATAGGTGTGCGCCACCACACCCTGCCGAATTTCCCTTTTTATCTCTAGTCCATGCATTTCATTGTCAAAAGAATCTTAGTAAAGTCTCTTTTGCCATAATTCCTTGTTCAGGAATACAAAGTAACTTTCTACTATATAATTCATTCAAAAGCATTATCATATGATTATCATAATTAATAAACTATACTGCTACTATAAATGCAAATTGAGATTATCCTGGATAACCTGGGGTATAGAGTCACCCTCATTTTTAATCTATTATTTTCTACCTTTTTACTGTATCTCTGCATTTATTTATTTTTATTTCTATTGACAAATAGTTTTATATATTTCTGGGTTATACTGTGATATTACAATGCATATATACACTGTGGAATGATTAAACCTGACTTAATTACTCTGAGTCTCTGCAGGCACTGAACTTCTTTCTGTGACAATAACTTTCCTCCTAACTTGGAATTCATCCTTTTTATATTTTTTTCTGTTTCTCTTTTGAAGTCCATGCTATGTTTGGAGAATAAAATGTCCTCCATAAAACTGCCCTAATTATTTGGTTCATGCTTACCTTTATTCTTAGAATTTAGTCTCTGCTACATGGGCATTTAGTCATGCTCAATTCTCTTAGAATTCGGTCTCTGCTAGTCACCTCGTACTTTCTTACAGAAGTTGTGCACTGCTTTCCCAGTATTTTTTAGAAACGGTTCCTGCTTTCTCAGAGTCTTAAACTACTTGACAGCAAAGATTGTTAAATCTCATTATCAATCAGGGCCCTGGAAAGAAATGGCCACTCATATTGAGAAACCTTAGGAAATTTTAGTGAAGGGGCTATTTGCAAAAGTGTGGCAAGAGAGTTGGAGGGAGGATGTGCATCCTTAGGCTCAGAACAAAGGGGATCTGTACCATGGGTTCTCCTGAGGGGACAAAGGGAGACAGAGCTTCCCACCACCCAGACAGACCAGGTTGTCTTGACTGTAGCTGAGATTGGCAGAGTGACACCCATACTTGGAGAGAGGTCAGAGTAATAAGTATTACAGTCTTATTTGTTTCCCTACTTTTGTGCTGTTTGTTTATTTATTTTTGCTCAGAAATTGGTTAGTTCCTACATGGATTGGCCAACCAACAATGCTCTCTACCTGGTTTCATAGTGAGATTGCGGCTGTCTACACAGTCCTCAGACCATCAGAAGTAATGCCCAACTTGACTTATTTTACCATTTGCCAATCCCTTTCCATGTTGGGAAGGAGTTTTTAAGCATTTTCCACATCACAAAGTATAATATAGGTCTTAGAGCAGATAATCCGTAGCTATATGTTCACAGATTATCGCTCTCGTAATCCTTTTTTTACTTTTGGTTTTATGGTTTTTAAGCATTGACTGCAATTTTCTTTTGTTAATTTATTTTTTTTGAAAAAACTAAAAGTCCACATATTTCCTAGCTCTCCAAATTAAACATTTTATTACTAAAGGTAAAAGAATAAATTCATTTTTATACTTTTATTAGCGCATTATAGTCTCACATCATAATGTAGTTCATAGTGATAGTGACATGCATGCACACAACATAAATTCATCTTGATAGCTATTATTTCTTGCCTTTTTCTTGTTTATTCATCTATTTAAAAATGCTCAGTATTAGCATATACCAGTTTACAAATCACTTTAATATCTATCATTTAATTGTATTTTCAGCTCTTGTCTTTGAGTTCATTATAAACTACTCTCTTCAGCCATATTTCATATAATTTCCAAGTTCTTTTTACTACTCTGGTTTGATTTCTGTTGATGATAAATATGAGACTAATGTCTTACAGATTTCACTCTTTTCTTCTTTAGCTCCACAGATTTTTCTTGGCCTGCAGAAAGGTGTGGAAGTTTTGGAAAAATGTAGTTTTTTAAATGAAGATTTCTACTCTGATTTGTTGGAAAGAATATACTTGACATTTATATTTGTCCTTTAATTGTAGTATTTAATTAATGTCAGAGGATTGAGTTGTCTTATAAACACACCCTTTTCTATAGTGAATTTTGGCGTAGTGTTTTCTACTTGCTATCTGCATTTTTTCCTATTTTTTCAAGGATATTGGTTGGTTTTCTTTTTATTTTGTCAATTATGGACCGATCGTGCCCTTATTGAAACCTGATAAATATTTGTACTTCCAATATCCCTTAGAGCAGTTGAATGACAAGCTCAGTCTGAATCTCTACTTGAGGGTAATCCTTGTCATTACGATCTCTCCACATAGTGCTGTTTCACTGTACCGGGATTTGCTCCTGCCTCCAATTCTGCTCATCTGTATGGCTTGACCCACTCTTAGTTTTAATCAAATTTGCTCCTACCAATTTTTGGTATATCATATCTGAATGACTCTGAGTGTTACATCTCCTCTTTCCTTCAATATTCTCTTTCGATTTTTCCCCTTTACAGATTATACTCATTTATGTTGACTTCCTATTTTAAGAAAATGTTCCCTCTGGTTTCAGTCTCCTCACTCAACAAATAATCTTTTCAGTGTATGTATTTGCAATTCATCCTGCTCTTTCTTGTGTCACTTTTTATTTAGATATTTTATGGTTGGAATTTGTGAAGGTAAACTTCTTATATTCTTCCAAATCAGACACACTTTATGGAAAAAATTTAGTTCACAAAGAAGGTTAAGAAAAGCCAGGCAGATTTATTCTCTCTTGCTCTTTGCATCATGTACATGAGGTTAGCATGCTGCTTTATCCCAGTCTGAAGTAACCGACTTGATACAGTCTGACGCTTGGTTCATTTTAAATAGATATTCTACTTAATACCAATGTTGAGAAACTCCTGCCAAGTCTAATAGGCATACATGCTTTCAGGTAAATAGAGCTCATAACTTTACAGCCCAGAACAGCAGGGGTTGAGTCAACTAAATTTTTTATTATAGTCATTTAGAAATTCATTTAAATATTGCTCATCAGCATCCATTGATCTCACCATTTTTCATACGGGCTGAGAGGCTGGAATACATGCAGCCCTAACGTGCTTGAATCTATCAGATCGTTTATGCAAAATTTCCTGGTACAATGTGATGATTTCATTTTATGGTTTGTTTTAGGCTGTAGCAGTACTGAAGTAAATTCCTTTTCGACTTAGACTGATGCATCTTGTTTAGTTCTAGTTACTTGGTGTTGATTGCTGTAATGAATTTCTCCCTTATTGATCCACAAGTTAATCCTTTCAAAGCCAATGCATTTATGTACATATAATACAAATACACATTTCTGTTGTTTCTGGCTCAGTACATTCTTGCAGAAAGAAGTAATTTTGCAGCTTAATGAGTGAAAATCATTGCTTAGAACTAGAAATATGGTAAATGTACATCTCACAGAATGAATGAAGTTAAGAATATTAAGCTTCAGGTTAATCAGATCTATTTACATTCTATGATACAAACATGAGTTTGGGGGCAAATTATGCCTTAACGTTACTAAAAAAAAGTTCTATTTTCTATAACTTTTCAAGTGAAAGATTGTGAGAATTTTTACTGGGTTTTACATATCTGAATATTTGGCTTGTGTATAATTAATGTATTATAGTTCTAGTCCACCCAAAAAGAATAGAAACTTTGACCTCCTCAAATCTCAGGGCCTGTCATAAACTTTTGTGTTTCAAAAAACAAGTACTGGCCTGTAATACCAGTACTTGAGAGCCTGAGGCAGGAGGATCACAGGTTTGAGGCTATCCTCAACAACTTAGTGAGACCGTGTTTTAAAATAAAAAATAAAATAGGAACGGAGGTATAGCTCAGAGGTAGAATGTCCCCTGGGTTCAATTTCCAGTTCAATCCCCTTCTTTACAAAGAAAAGAAGCCATCAAAATAGCTGCTAAACCTTATAGACTTCATTGATTAGAAATAGTATTATTAAAAATATAAGCCATATAATCATTTTTGGTATCTATGAAGAACAGACATTTGATCCCTTTAAAATAGCACTGAGATTGAATTTAATTAACAGACAAAACATTTAGACCATTAAATATTTAGAGTCATTGGCTTTTTTTGTGACATAGTTGTCACTCTCTGCCCTGTATTGTGTCGCCTGTTGAGGATAGGAGGACATGCGAACTTTATGTCCACCCTAAAGCTCTCTGACCACTTTTGTGGAGTTATGGAAGTGAACAAAAGTGGCTGCTTTCATGGTATAAGATTTATAATTCTGATTGTATTTCCTTGTCTACATATTCCAATAAACTATAAAATTTCTGAAGGGATTCTTGAAGAGGAATTGTATGTTTTTCCCATGAGTTTTTTATGGACTTAGTATGGTGCCTAGGACTTCATAGGCACTCAGTAAATATTTCCTGAAGAAGTCTTGTTATAAAGTTCTTACCTTCAGTGAAGAAGGTTAAAAGTTCCTGTGAGGGATATATAGAGATATGATTAAACATAATCTAGTTGTTGAGATGGTGAATATACACAAAGAGCAGATGACCCTGAATGTTAGTACTAATTATTTACATCCTCTGAGGATCAGTGGGAGAAAGACTTCACTTTAGTCTGGAGAAGGATTTGCTGTGGAGGAGGAATTTGTTCAAGAATAGTTCATAGCCACCTTTTGTACCCACTGTTAGTGCATGTTTCATGTTCTACACATTGGTTTGATTGTGATTCCCTACTCTTCATTTGCATGTGTCTGAATTTTTCCTTGGCTAGAGATAAGGAGACATCCAGGGGTCTCTCAGCCACCAGGACCTCAGAGTTTGATCCTGGGGCTTTGCTGATGGTTTATCTTCAATTTCTGATACATACAGTAACTGTCTGACTTCATTTGTGGAGTTCATGGGAATCTCCTAGGAAGGGATTCAAAACTTTCTCCTTTTTTCAAGTCCTTAAAGTAATAGCATTTGGCAGTGGATGAAAGCTACACCATAGAGCAATTAATGTACTGGATATTTTCCATTTGCCCCTAAAGGTTTGCTTTCCACTATCTTTACTTTTCTCTGTGCCATGGCCTTACCTGGCCTCTCTTGATCTCCAGCATCCAGTTGGGATTTTCCAATCAAAGACAGTGTGGGATAGTGACTGGTAGAAGAGAGATGGGTGGGGTCTTTATTCCACCTGCTTCCTCTGTGCTGAGCTGAGAATTTGAAGTGGCTTAGTTATTTTTCTAAGGCCACAACTCCTTTTGGGCAAACTATCCTCTAGGGTTCTGGTAACACTTCTCACTCCTTCTTAGGTCTTTCGGGGCCAAGTGTGGTAATGGATTCCTATATTTGTGGGCATTTGGGTCCTATATCCTCCATTTTTGGTTTTCTAACTGCCTAAAACTTTCATTAAACTTTATTCAAATATCATTTTCAATTAGCCAACTATTTCCTCAGATCAACTATTGAATTCTAACAAGTACAAGGAGGTAATTACTAAATATTAGTATACATAAAATATTCCTTGACTAGAACTGTTTAGTAAGAGATTATACTCAGTCTGGCACTAGTAAACTCATTACTAGGATCGAGAGACAGCTGACCCCTTACCTGGAATTTGCTATTATACTTGTATAATACCAAATATATGCAGTATAGAGTTTCACATATGTATTCTTCTTACCTGCTTCTTACATATCAATAAAGTCTAAAAGTGCTGGCATTTAGGTCTTGTTTACTCTTTGAGAAGTATTTGCAAAACCAATGTTGAAACAGTATTTGGAGGAATGTTGGAAATCAAAATTAATTACACATTGAAATAAGTAACTAGATGCCAGATTTGGCATGAGCAAATGTTTGTCCTTGATGAAAAATAGATCTTTGTAGAGATGTTTAGAAGCGGTTGCTCTGTGATCAACTACTTTCACAGTTGAAAGTTTAGCCTCAAGTTTTGGGCTTTTTATTAAACTTCATTCAAATGAAAAGCTTTTTCCTTTCAGCTATTAGGTTTATGCTTGAAATATTACTATATCTGTATATGTTTGCTTTATGTTTGATCCAGAAAACACAGTAAGAGATGCATTATTAGGATGTTAAAAGTACATATATTAGTGAGTGAAAGATGGAAAGAGGATGCTCTTAGATATTTTTATTTGTTGACAAAAGCCACATGATGTGAATTTATATTGTATTCATGATAAAGCCAGCATTAGGCATTATTAGAATTTATGTGAAAATGGGATAGGTAGCAGAAACAAATTGTTGGTTTGAGCAAAGCATTATCTTTTTCTTTGAGGAAACATATTCCAATGCTTTTGTTTTGTTATTTTCATTTCAATAGGATGTATTACTGAATGACAGATGATTATTTGACAAAGAAATTCCGGTCTTAAGCAGGATGATCTAGCACCACATTTTGAAGTCAATAGTATTTAATGTTCCATTTTTAAGTATATATCATATTATTAAAAATATAATAGCTTCTTTATTCTGCATTGTCTTGGTCTATGTTGACAACAAAAGGATAAATACAGTGCATACCAGGGTTCCTCTGGTAATACCATGAACATGACACATGTCATCCTATGATAAATTGGCTCTGTGTCTGTTCAATTTCAAATCTAAAGCTCTGGAGGCAGAAGTGTTAGGAAGCAGGCATAATTCTGGCAAACAGAGGCCTCAGATGCACAAAATTAGTGTGCATGGAACAGATAACAGAGAAAGAGATCCACTGTGAGAGGAAGTTTGCACAGGTTTGTAGACTTCCTGGGGTTTAGGTAGTATTGGCAGATGTTAGGTAGGAAAAAAACATCTGTAAGCATGATAATGAGCGTTCCCAGAATCTGAAGTGACAACTGTATCCAGCACAAATGCTGTCTTGTTGCCCTATTTGCATACCAATTAAATTTTAAAATAAAGAAACAAATATTGGGTTACTGAATTTGTTTGACAAATAATCTGTAGGGCTTACTCAGTACAACTGGGTTAGGCATGTTGGCTGTTTGACAGATGTTGTATCTATGAAAGATTTAAACAAAAAATGCATCCAGATTGTTACCACCCACAGTTTTATAAGTAGGAATCTGCAATGGGTTAGAGATGGTTTGATACCCCGAGGCAGCCACCATGGAATGCTTATCCTCTGTACTTTGCTAGTGCATTCAGTAGATGATATTTCATATTAGTCTTCAAAATGGGAAATTTTAAAAATATAGTTGTCTATAAATGTAGCATTGCATTTCGTTGTATCTGTGTTTTTAGATTTGAATGGTATATTATTAACTATTTGAATTTGATTTTTTAGATCAAATCATGATATAACTCCAGTCTTCATAATCATCAGAACCCAGGAACATGCTTTTATGTGAGGAAGTTGTTAGGAGTCTTCTCTAAGAGCTTGAAGACTGGGCATGGTGGTGCAGGCCTGTAATCTTAGTAATTGGGAGGCTAAGACGGGGGATCACAGGTTCAAGGCCATTGCATGGTAACTTAGCAAAACCCTGTTTCAAAATAAAAATATAGGGCTGGGGATGTAGCTCAGAGGTAAAACACCCCTGGGTTCAATCCCCAGTACCACACACATACACACAAAAGAGCTTGAGGAGATGGAAAACATGTACTTCCAATTTTGGGGTATTTTTAGGTATGCACCATAATTTCTGGATTCTGAGATACAAACTATGCATTATGTACTCAAACATGCCCTTTGAAGGGAAGGATTTATTCTCTAGTGGATGTGACATATTAAATAGAACAATAAGATTCTGACAGAGAGTATAGTTCAAGAAACCTGGAATATCTGCTAGATGCCAGGCACTCTGTTAAGTCCTGGTGAAACAAGGGTCTTAAAAACTTTATAGCCTTGTTCAAAAAACAGACACAAACAGATTATTCAATATAATCGATATGCACAAGAGGAAAAGTATCACAACATTAATCTTAGTTGTAGGAGTTTACATGAGAAAATTCTTTGGGGAAACTGGATACTGATTCATCTTTGTTTTGCACAATGGGCATTTTTCTGAAATGTGTGCAAATCAAACATATAAATCGAATCATATTTCCCTTGATTAACACTTCAGAGGCACATTTTATTGCTATTTGCCTGTTCTTTTCATTTGTTTATTTTCAATAGGTCTTGGATTTTCCTGTCGAAATTCTCTCTCTCTTGCTCCTGGTATTCTTGTCAAATAGTTAATCATTTTAAACCCTTAAATGCTCTAGAAGTACTTGCCGTTTGGAGGACCCCTGAGGTGGATCATTATTTAAACGGAAAATTGCTCTGTTTGAGCAGAAGTTATTTCTTTTTACCTATTTTGTAAAAATAACCATCCAAAACATTTTCTTCAGATGGGTGAGTAGCTGTACTATATTCTGCTCTTGATGACAAGCACAATTTAGCTAGGCAGGTATTCAAATAACAAGTTGGCTTTGGTGAATCTTTTCTCACCATCATACATTTGTTAATTCAACCAACATTTAATGAGATGCTATCAAGAACTAGGGGCACTGAGCCATAAGAGGCTTTATCTATTTTCAAATAGTTCATGCTCTTGTGGCAGATGCAAACCAAAGAGCAGACCTTTAAGAGTACAGAGAAGTCATGGTGGTATACTCTAGGAATTTTGCCTGCTAAGAGAACCTTAGAACAACAGAGGGATGGCATAGAAAGAGCACAGTTGTCCAGGGGCATTAGCAGAGATTCTGGCTGATCGACGCTCTGGGTGAAAGGGTGCATATGGAGGTGCAGCCAGAGGTGAGGCTGGTAAAGGGCCTGTGTGCAATGGTAAGCAAGGAGGACTGCTTTACCTATGTGAGATACTTTGGTATTTGAAGGGTTGAATGATATCGCTCACTTATGTTTTAGAAAGAGTACTCTGACAGCAGTGAATGTGTCTAGAATTGCTGGAATAAGTAATCTCAGAAATGATAAAGTGAAAGTTATTTGAAAAATATCCTCAGTGCCGCTGTACTTTCCAAAGCAAGCATTATGAAGTAGCATGCAGGTTTTAAACACATAATTTTTATTGGATGAATTAGACTGGAAGTTCACAGAGGCTTTTATACCAGAATGGGTTCTTGTTTCCAGCTGGGCCTCTCTAATCTAAAACTGCTTCCATAGGACTGAGTCACACTGGAAATTGCAGCTCAGGTCTTGTGCAGGCTCCTCTTGGCTGGCCCAGTCTGTCTAAGGAGCCCTACTGCTGCCTGCTCTCTGTGGAAAGGCTCCCAGAGGACAGACACTTCTTGTACTTCTTTTTGCAGCTGACACTGCTATTGCAGGAGCACCATGGATAGAGTCCCAAGTTCTTTCAACAAAGCAAAGACTTGCATGAGATGTGACAGGTCTATAGAACTACTTATCAGAAAAGGAGAGGCAAAGGGGTTGGCACTTCCAGGAATATGACAGAAAGAAAAGGAAGAATAAAAAGCTGCTATCACACCTGCCACAGAGGGCAATAAAAAAATGTGGCAGGGTGGAAAGCTAGCAAGAGAGTTGAGTGCCGGGTGAATAAATGGTATATTTAGGGTAGCAAAAAGTGTGTTAGTTAGAAATGTTTTGTAGGTCATATGTAGGTAATGAATGAAGAGGATTATACTACATCTCATGATTCTCACGGTATAGTAGATAGATCTCCAGATTAATGACCTATCTATAGCTTCCGCAGCATCTTTGTTTTCTATTCTCTATTGTAGAAAGGCAGAAGACTACTTATATAGGTTTTCTAAGATGGATCAGGCTACTCTGGAAGTTTTTGCACAATTTCTGAACACTATGGATTAACGTTCCATTTCAGGTGACTGCTATAGAGGATTACAATAACAATGACTCTGAAAATCTATTGAGTCATAGGCTTAGACTAGAAACTTTGGCAAAAGTTAAGGGAGAGGTCATGTCTTAGGCTATGCGGTGGTAGAGATCAACGTCGCTCCATTCCTGCTCTTAATGAATATACATGGCCATTGATAGCTAGTTGAAATCTTGTATGTTAAGAGCAGTGTTAGAGTAATTAATGTGATCATGGATTGGATTAGGGTGTGAGTGGCCTGGGAGAGCATTGTCACAGCATGGGATGGTGCATGAGATCTTCGTGGAGAAAGTAAAGCATCAACACTGTGGGAGGTGAGCTGAGGAACACTCTGGAAGAGACAAGGCCATGGAGCTACAGTGTGTGTGTGTGCGGGAGGGGTGGGTGTGGCTGTGTTGGGGGGGCTTGAAGGAGTTTGATGTGAGTGTAACTTAAACACTGAGATACCAAAAGTGTTAGAATTAAATCTGGAAACAGGTTGGATTCCAAGTTGAGATTTGTGTACAGGCTAAGGAAAGCATTTAGAGTTTGGGTGTGAGAGTTACTGAAGATGGTAGCTGGGAAGATAACATGACTTGTGTATTTTATAAGGATACCTCTGATGGCTTTGGGACTAGCAGGATTTGTGTGAGGGACAGCAGTTAGGTAAAATGGTAATGGTTGGGGAGAGCAGATGGTTGGTCTAGAGCAGGGGACATGGGAAGAATGGTGCAGGAGACATTTGAGAAATACTTCAAAACTCAAATTGGTAATACTTGGTGACTACCAGAAACAAAGTCAGGTGTTGGGAGGGAGGGGAGGCAACTCTAGTGAGAAGGTAATTAATTCCATTTGAGACATGTTGAATAAGAGAAGGAATGATTTTTTACTTACTTTTATTTATGAACAAAATACCATTCAGTCTGGGGGTACAGAGGGTCAAGAAGAGACACAGACCTAAAACAACATTCAAACTTACAGAGAGAGAGAGAGAGAGAGAGAGAGAGAGACACACACACAAAGACAAAGCTTCTCAACAAGTTCAAGTTCTTAGTTTTAGCTTTATAGCTTGCGTGTTTTGCATGTGAATCTGATTTAGGGTGGCAAAAGGCAAAATTTTCGAATAAACTAAGGACAGACCACAATGAAAAAATCTGAAATGGCTTTCAGTGAATCTTGTGTGGACAGAAATAAGTAACAAGCTTCTAATTTCTTATGAGTGGTGTTGATGATTCTATTATTTTTGTCGGAAATTTAATCAGTAATAATTAAAATGTCTAAGCTCCTTTCTGTGGCAACCTACCTGTCTTAGTCAGTTAGGGCTGTTGTAACAAACTACCATAAATTAGGTTGCACAATCTACAAACATTCTTTCTCATTGTTCTACAGGCTAGGAAATCCAAGGTCAAGGTATAGCAATTCCCCCTTATCCATATTTTTGCTGTACATGGTTATGGTTACCTGTGGTCAACTGCAATATTAAAATTATTAAATAGAAAATCCCAGAAGTAAAAAATTCATAAATTGCAAATAATTTTATTACAGTATATTATTATAATTGTTATATTTTCATACTAGTTATTGTTATTAGTATGATACTGTGCCTAATTTATAAGTTATATTTTATCATAGATTTATATGTATAGGAAAAACAGTAGATACAGTAATGTCTTCAATTTCAGGCATACACTGGAGGTCTTGGAACATATCCCCATGGAAAAAGAGGGACTCAGTGTCCAGTGAGTCCCCTGTTTTGACTACTTCTTGCTTTATCCATACATGGTAGAGAGTCAACTCTGGTCTCTTCTGCTTTAAGAGTATTAATCTAATCATGAGGACCCCCCCCCTCAGGATACCAAAAGCTAATTTCTTCCCCCCAAACCCCACCTCC
Source organism: Glis glis (assembly GCA_004027185.1). NCBI lineage: Eukaryota > Metazoa > Chordata > Mammalia > Rodentia > Gliridae > Glis > Glis glis. The sequence goes on along the minus strand of PVJS01010822.1, from coordinate 34,022 downwards.
ACACACCGCCATATTGAGGATTGGGGCTTCAACATATGAATAGGAGGAATACACACATTCAGTCCATAGTACCACCAAATTACCAAATTCTTCAGAAGAGCAATAAAAATTCACAGGTCCAGTTCCACTTCTTTTTCTTCTTAGGGTCATTCCTGATGGCCTGCTCCTCCATCATTTTTTTCTCTGTTTATGGATCTTCTAATAGTTTAAACAATGCACATGTTAGACATCTTCTAATTATGGAGGACCTTTTCTTCTCACCAACAAAGTAGGGAACATAAATTGTTAGACCTACTTCTTCTCACTGATGTTGGGTTCTTACCTTTGCTCCCTCACCCTAATTTCCCTCCTGTATCCTGCACCTCGACTGAAGGGGGGGATTGTCTCTTTGATATCGTATGGATCTTAGCAACTGAGAATTGAAATACAGATCTCTTGAGGTGGCTGTTTGTTCATGCAAGCTTAGCAGTAAAAATACATTTTCATTCTGACTATATTTTGCTAAAAAGTGTTTTTAAGAGGAATTACATCTTTCGTTGAAGTTGCTATGCTAACAACCTCAGCATATATGCAGCCATATTTGGATGCAAAAGTTTCCAATAATCTAAATATCTCCATAATCCTGTTATAAGGCAGGAGTCCCAAAAGTGTTTGAAGACTGAACTGCACACTGGTGTCCAGGCTGCGCATCTCTCCTTTTTCCTCCTTAAGACCCAACAGAGAGAAGTCTTTGGTTTAGGAAAGCATGTGACCCTGAAAGACTGAGCTATAGCAGGCCCTCCTGAATCTGTTTCCTCTCTAATAGCTGGCATATCCTAACAAACCACTCCAGACTTCACTTGATTCAATAAATATGTTGCAGTTTGTACATATGTACTTAAATCTTTATTACTGACAGCGTCTACATTGTAAAAAGAATAGTGATGATGACGACTCCAAAACACCATGAATTGTTGAATCAAAGTAATATATTTAAGCCAGGTGCAGTGGTGCATATCTCAGTACTTGAGAAGCTAAGAAAGAAGGATCGCAGGCCAGTCTCAGCAACTTAGTGAGATCCTCCGCAACTTACTGAGACAGTTTCAAAATAAAAAATAAAAAGGGCTAGGGGTGTAGGTCGGAGGTAGAATGCCCCTGGGTTCAACTCCAGTACTAAAAAAATAGAAATATGTTTATTCTCTAGTTTCTGAGGCAGTAAAATTAATTTTTTAAACAATATGGGATGGAATTCAAAGCCTCATTTTACTGAAAGCTTGCATCTAGTTCAGGCAGAATGCCTCATATTTGACCTCTTTCATAAACCATAGTTTTTATATGGGCTTACAGAGATCATAGCCTATGTCAGAGGGACAGAGGGAATTATCCAGATTTATGGAAGGTACATGTGGTAATGAAATATTTAAAATGCAAATAGAGGAAATCCTCTTCTCTGCTCCTCATGTATTGAATGTGTTCAAGTCCACTTGGCACAAGGAAGCCAAGTAGGAAATTATGTGTTTAAGGATGGCAAACTACCCAGTCACCTGGAACATCACATCACTTACCTATGCAGAAGAGAAATTGAAAATGCCTTGAATAAAGACAAGCAGAACAGTTATGTGCCAACCCAACTCATCAAAGAAAGAAGTGGGGAAATTGAGGGGTTGTCAAATTTCATATCAAGACAATAATGCTTCACAGTATACATACACATTCTTTTAAGTATAGAAAGATAGTTTTACCTGCTTGAAGAAACAAAAGAGCAACTGGAGTACAACGACGGTTTTATATTAGATAATGGAATGCATATCTTTGGAGTGAAGTTAAGAAATTGGAAAGTTAGGGTCAGCTTTACCATCACCAGTTAGTCAGATTAGTCTTTTGGCAAAAATGATGGGAATTTAACGTCTTCTTCCAAGAAGCATAGACATTTTTCTCAGGATATTTATTTCTGGACTTAAGAAGATTAAAAGGTGATTTTCTAATAAGGAAGCAGAATTGCTGGTCTTTTACACGATGAAGATTTGCCTTGAAGGGAAGCTGCTTGGCTGTCTTATGTGGGAGTCTCAATGAGAAGCCCAAGCGCTGATGTGCTACGTGTACTTTATCTTCTCCAAGACTCACTGACCTGATCCGCTTGAGCACAATATGCTTCACAGCTTGTGTTTCATTGTTCTAGTTTATCAAAACCCTACCTACTTGAATTCTACAGTATGTCTCTGGTTCATTTTTTTTTCTGGTATGTTTGGGATTTAATTCCTGGACTCTGAACTAGCTTAAAAAGGTTCTCCTGCCATATCTGCCGTCTGCTATCAGCCACGCTCCTGGCAAGTTTACACGTCCTGAAAGCAGTGTATTACTATGTAATTACTGAGTGGCTAACTGGGAAAAAGGCTGCTTCTTCTTCTTTTTTTTTTATTAGCAACAAAAATTTATTTCTCACACTTCTGGAGGATGGGAATCCAAGATCAAGGTGGTATCTGGTGGGGGCTCTCTGCTTCCAAGATGGTACCTTGTAACTGCACCCTCTGGAGGAGACAAGCTCTGTGTCCTCACATGGCAGAAGATGGACAGGCAAAAAGGGCTTAACTCTCTGTGAAGCCAAAAAGGCTTATTCTTAACATTCATGAAGTGAATACTCATTAAACAATAATAATGACCACTTTGTTTGCCTTGTTGGTACATAATAAAAAAGATGGCACCTCTTATGGGAATAGTGAAGTCAGTTACGTTATGTGTTGCTTGTGGGAATATTATTTATAAAATTTGTTGCGGGGAGTGATATATCACAACCTATAAAATATATATCATTAATCTATTAATTCAAATTTCAAAGAAAGTTTTGAAGATGTAAATTGGTATTAAAATAATAGGATATTTGAGCCAGGTGCAGTGGCACATACCTGTAATCCCAGTACTTGGGAGGCTAAGAAAAGGTTCAAGGCCAGCCCCAGCTACTTAGTGAGACCCTGTTTCAAAATAAAAATTAAAAGGGTTGGGGGTGTAGCTCAGAGGTAGAACAACCCTCAGTTCAATCCCCAGTACCAAAAATAAAAAAATAAATTAGGATATTGGTCATAGTATTCTTATAATACAAAAATTATTACAAAATTAACATGTAACAAAATGAATTAAATACATTGTTACATTTATGCCATCGGATATTATGCAGCTATTAAAATATTTTGAATATGTAATTATTGAGATGAGATGAAATCACTTTAATAGATAAAAATTGGGATTGACCACTCTGACTCTTAAGTATTCCCCTTTTCTCAGAGCTGGGCAGATGTCAAAGGTTCTGTCTCTGCTAGAACTTATTGATCTATTTTACAAAATTTCTATAATGAACATTGTTTTTTAAATCAAATTTAAAATACAGCAATATCTATGGGTGGTAAGTAATAATAGAAGATTCTGCCGGGTGTGGTGGCGCACGCTTGTAAATCCCAGTACTTGGGAGGCGGAGACCGGAGAATCTGGGTTCGTGGCCAGCCTCAGCTACTTAGTGAGGCCCTCCGGAACTTCGTGAGACCTGGTTTCAAAATAAAGTATAAAAAATAGGGCTGGGGGTGTAGCTCGGAGGTAAAACGCCCCTGAGTTCAATCCCCGGTACGGCAAAAAAAAAAAAAAAAGAAGATTCTGAGACTTTAGGGCAAAATCCTTATGCCAAAAGTAATTTTTAAATATAAGTCTTTTACAAAGTTCATACAAAATTATTAGATAGTTTTATAACAAGAAGTAAGATGGAGGGAAATGTTATAGATCTTATTTCAAAGTAAAAACATTTACTTAAAAATTATTTAAGAGGAAGAATATAAAACTAAATACCTTGATGGTTTTGTGTAGAAGACATTTAAAATTTTTCTGGCTTGTTTGTTTATTTATTTTATTGTTCTGGTACTGGGGATTGAACCTAGAGGCATTCTACCACTGAGCTATACCCCCAGCCCTTTATTTAAATTTTTTTTGTTTCTTTGTTTTGAAACAGGATCTTGCTAGGTTTCTGAGAGTCTCACTAAGTAGCTGAGGCTGGTCTTGAATCCATGATCCTTTTGTCTCAGCTCCCCAAGTACTGGGATTGTAGGTTCCACACCGAGCTCAACTGATCTTAATAATAACCCTCAAACTTTCATTCATGGGTATGTGGACATGAAAGACATATTTGATATAACATTTAGTTGCATTGATCTACATGGTCATCTGAATAAATCTTCAAAAGTCTGTCATGGCCACAAGAAGCCGAGTGTGACTTTCTTGACACACGTGCCCCACTCATGCCGGATCTGTTCAAAATGTCTCTTCAAGACCCAGCTCAGTCCTTTTCAGTGGAATTGTCTTTGTGGTTTTTCAATTTATTTCTTCTGGGTATTTTCATGTAATGATATAAATACTTTTCTACTTATTTCAGTTAAAATTATTTTAAAATATTTCAAAAGGCAAATATTTCTTTTATTTCCAAGTCAGATTATGGGGTAAGCAATGTCAGCTTTGTTTCAAGATATAAATTATATTCACAAAATAAAGTATCACCAAAAATATATACTAAATTGTGCTAATATCTGAACTCTGAATCCTTGAAAGTGGAGAATACATATGTTGTTTACTATGGTCACTATTCACCTAAAATATAGAGGATCAATAAATATTGGTTACAAGTAATATCATGCAGTGTGGAAAATCAACCTGATTAATATTAGTGGCAAAAAAACTTTGTACCCTTACATCTTCCTTTCACACCATTCCAAATCAACTTACTGCCATTAAATAAACTTTTTGCTTTCTTTTTGTCAATATTTTTGTTGATGCTGTAAATCCTGTTTACTTCAAACCCTCATTAGAGACTGACCTTCCTGATTATTTTTTCTGAATTATGTCATCCTTTGGGATGAGCTTCTGTTACATTACCAGGCCTTGTTTAATGTTGTCTGGGAATGTTGTTGGGTGTATGATCATTGTGTTAGCTACACTATGGGCCTTCAAAGACAGAGGCAGAAATACAGATATTAGAGAAACTGGAAGAGAAATTTATTTATTTCCTGAGGCATATTCTCCAAAATTGACAGTTATTTAACCATTTTTAAGTGGAAACGTTGAGCTTATAACCATAACAATATGAAAATAAGCATTATAATTGTGAAACACTGAAAGACATCTTCATATAGTACCTGTGTTTAATGTGTTTCTTCCTGAAGGAGTAGACAGTACCATGCATGGTCCTGTCTAGTCTAACCCTGAGCTTCCTACACAAATTTAAGAACTGTTTCTGCCCCAGACCCATGATAGATACTTCTTTTATTAGGTTAGCATGTATTTATGTGCTATCGCATTGTCATGGAAAGGACAGAAATGACTTATGTGATGTGTGAACCATAATCTTGCTACGAGACTGTAATCAATGCTGTACTTTCAGTTGAAAACCTAAAGATAATTACAAAAATCCTAAATTAACAAAACATTATTTAAGAAAGTTCACAAAAGGCACACTTTTTCTTTGAAAACCACAAGTTTGTATTTGCAATCAGAAATTATGTATATATATGTATATTATATATAGAGAAAGAGAGAGAGAAACCGTATCTTCGAACATATTTTTATTTTCAGAATATTCAAGAAAGCTTCACATTGAGATTTCTCTTTGTAGCCATCCTTATTTTGTTCCATGACCTGGGATATGTGCCAAGATTATTTGTCTTCACCCTAGATTTAAAAAAATAGGAGCAAATCAGAAAATAACCTTGTATTCTATTCCTTTTCTAAAAGCAGCACTTACTAAATTTTCGCTCAGTGTTTGATCCTTTATATCAACCATAAAGTTTTGATAGCACCCAAGAAAATTACTGGACTCAACAGGTCTGTTTTCCTGCATGTTTTATCATAGCATCTTTTGCTACATCTTTGGTTGAAGGTCATGCTCTATAAGAAGCAGGGCAGTGACGCCAGTCAACCCCACATTGGATCTTCTTCCTGAGGTTTGCAGAAGAGCCCAACTGAGGTCATTCAACTTCTGAAGAAGCACACTAAACTTTTGGCTGGCCTGAAGAATTGGTGTTTTATGTCTCTGCTGAAGTTTTGGTAAGTTTTTAAACCTTAGAATTAGATGGGTTCCTGAAACAAACTAGTCTATTTATTTATGAAAATAAATACTGGACGATATGCATTTTAAAAGATGAGTACTTTGACTCTCTGGAGTCATATTATGGTAGAAAATGACTCTTTTAATGCCATGAGGGGCAAAATTGCTGATCACTGGAGAACTGCTGTTAGCTAGAAACAAAAGTTTTTACTAATACTATGAGAAAACATATTTTGTGCTTTATCTCAATGAGAGACAGACATCTTTTAATCATTTGTTCTGGTCTACTATCTTAAAATGGAGACAATTTTTTTTCATGATCAATTAGTTTTTTTTTTATAATTAACATAGTAGTAAAAATAAAGAGAGTAACAATACCTCCACAAAGTTCTCTCCTGTAACAAAGTTTATAAGTGATATAAAAAAGTGGCCCTCTTTATATCCTTCAACTTAACTATTTAATAGATAAAATTAGAGCTGCTTAAGTGGCTCATCAATGCAAATATGTCATTATTACTTGCTTAGGATGGATTTTGTTTTTGTTAGAAAAATAATCTTTGAAAAATTCTTCTCCCTATTGATTGTATCCTGGAATGTTTGTGAAAATAAGCACACTGATATTTTATAGATGACGGAAATTGCTGTTTAAAATACCAAGGCAGTTTAGAAACATTTTTTTTCTTGATCTTATTTCTCTATCTTCTACCCCCATCCTTGCTGTCAATTCCTCTATCCTCTCCCCATTAAGAGTCTGCCAACTTGGGGAATTGATTCAACCCAGAGTTAGCCTGTGGTGGGTTGGTGATTGTAACATAGTCAGAAAGAAGCTTTGAGTTTTCTAGGGGTTTTACATGTGGGGCAAAAAGATACCTCCAAAGACTCCTCAAAAGACTGCATAATTTGTGGGCACATTGCAAAACAAAAATGCAGACTCAATTGTTAAAACATTATTAAGCATTTCAAGAAGGTGACATCAGATCATTAAGTCAGACCTGGAGCCTTCTAAGTGCAGAGTCCTTTGTGACTGGGCGGGTCAGAGCCCACGAGGCCGGCCCTGGCTCCTTGTTCTGGAAAGCTCCTCACTATCCTTTTCCACTGTTCTTGAAGTCATTGAGAAACCTCTGTTCCCTCATTTTCTGTAGACTTTGAGCAGTTGTCTTCCCTCTCCCTCCAATAGTTTGGATTTTTTTCCTTTTCCTTTCTGTACATTTTTTTATCCCAGTGCTGCCTCTAAAATGCCCAACAGTGACAAAACCCTGAAGGTGTCTTCCTTGACAGCTGGTCCCAAGATATACTTTGACTTAGCCATCTCTTTGGTTTTCCTTCTCTCCGCTCTCCTGCTGCCTTAGCTTGTGTGGTTTGCTTCCAGTATCCTGATCTTTGTCCTTGATTCAACTCTCCTCCTGGTCTCAGGGTTGTTAATTAAATGTTCTGTGGGTATCTGGGGTGAGTTAGTCACATCCAGATAGCAGCACCTTGACCACCAGGATTCCAGTTCCTTCATTTTCCCCTTTCCCTACCCTCAGATCTTGGAGATATCTAAGAACCAAATATGCATTCTTTATTTCTGGATGTGGATTAGCTTCAAATTTATGGCCCAGTTTCTACCTTTGTGACTTGGACTAGATAATGACTAAAGGGGGGGTCTTTCATCCTCCCTGGAAACTCTTAAGAAAACCCTAAGCCTTTGACTCCGTTTTAATTTCACTCCTAGGCCCCATCTGGATCCTTCTAACTCTGTAGACCAGCAGGTAACCTTCAAGGAGGAGGAAGGCAGCTTAACAGAAGGAAGAGGAAAAGGATATTTCAAGCTGGCTTGGTGGCACACACCTGTAATGTGAGTACTTGGGAAGCCGAGACAGGAGGATCCCAGTTTCCAGGCCAGGGCATGGTAACTTAGTGAGACCCTGTTTCAAAATAAAAGATATAAAGGGCTTGGGGTATAGCTCATAGTTAGAATGCCCTGAGTCCAATCCCAAATACCACAAAAAGTATTCTAAAAAGTACATTTGAAACTAAAGGCATTTTTGATATAAAAATAATTTAGCTTCTTGAGGTTACTACCCAAACAGGTAAATACAAAACAAAACAAACAAACAAAACCCCCAAAGAACATCAAGATCCTTTTCGGTATGAATCTTCCTAACAGATACATTTTATCCTCGTGACATTATTGCAAGGACCTGAGTCAAGGGGAGAAGTCAGGTTATCTGTATTTCCTCCTGAACTTTGTTTTCAAAAATAGTTCTATGTTCCTATTGTAGTTTTTTAATCACTCTAAATAACCCAATAAGGTAAGGTAGGTAGTGAAGTCACATTTTATTATTGAGGAAACTGAAATTTATATGACTTAGCCCATATTTCCAAGGTCAAAATGAATTTGGGAAATTCTTATGAGAACTCAAGAATTATCAGATGTCTGTTGAAGAATCTTGCTGATAGCATGAACATATTTGTCACTGTTGTCTGTGTTTGTGTCTATTTCTAGTTACTTCTAGATTGTCTTCACCTGGGTCTCCAACTTCACTTGCTATGTTCTCCGCCTTTCCTTACTTATCAATCTTGTATGTGACAATTCTTCAGCTTTTATCAGTGTACTCTTTTTGGAAGGACTGTTTGTTCAAGTATTTAAGGCTATTCTCTGATATTACTTCAATAATGAGGCAAGATAGCATGCTATAGCAATTAATTACTACAATGTTTAGCTTCACTAATAGCTGTAGCTTCTATATGTGCTTAGTACCTGTCATGTCTGCAGGCCAATTGTGCTAGGGCAGTGGGATAGGTTTCAGACGGGCCAAAGAAAGTACCTGGATAGCATGTGAGGCATATGATTTATTGAGGAAAGCGTACAAGAGATCGATAACTGCTGCATAGAGTTCAGGGGGCAGGCTGAACCAGTCACTCCTCCATCTCCTATGGTGCTTTGCCAAGCAACACCTCCTCACCTTCAGCGTGTTTGTTCAGTGGTGGCTGGCTGGAAGAGTGACACATATCCTTTCCATGCTGCCCAGTTCCATGCTCGTCCCCACTCAGAGAGGGGTTTTGCATGTTAGACCAATGAGGCAGTGACATTATCCGCATTAGCTTGCTAATTTTGCTATATGACCAGCACCCCAAGGAGCAACTGTAGCTCTCTACAGACAACACTAGCTTGCCCAAGTTCCCAGTGAACATAAGAAAAAGCCAGTGTCCGTCACTATAGTATGTACCTGGACTTTCCGGCTCAGGTTTGCTGTCATTGTCACCTTAACTTGACCAGGTTTTGGAGAAGAGAGAGGTGACATTCAGTGTCATAGTGTTTTACTATTCCCCCTTTCCTTTAGCGATAATACAGTATATAACACATATAATCTCTGGGCTCAAAAGTTATTTGCCCTGAGCTATTTTATTAGCATTAAATATCATAAGATGTTAGGACTTAGAGATGTTAGGACTGTACAGTAGCTTAGTTACTTGCTTTTTTTCATTGCTTCCAATTTAAGCCAGTGACTAAATGAACAATTAGGACTTGGGTTGTGTGAGAGATGTGTTTTATTTGGCATGGACCCTAATGATCAGATAATGAACAGCTTCATTCCTATCAGGAGGATATTCTAAAGGATGGTTTCACTTCTTAATGCTGACCCTCACTCGGAGAGGCAGGCTGCTCTAATCATGATAGTTAATGACCAATAAGTGGCCATTTGTCACATTTCCATTCTTTATTCCAGGCCTCAGCCAACCTCTACCATAAAGGATTCAAACTATGATGGAATGCTTTAACAGGTAATGATGAGAGAGAAGATGAGAATTTTTAGGGCAGGGTTCATGCTCCATATGTTCTCTGTAGTAATCACGTTGAAAAATAGTAGTTTGGTTCTGAGGCACCACACAATTTGATTCACTGGACATTTATTGACTACCCTATCTGTAACTCTTAGGAGTGGGAAGAGAAATGAATACGCGGGCACAGATTTCTGCCTCTAAAATATGTATTCCGTAGGAGGAAATCAAGTTCTCGTAAGAATTTAAGTGAAATAGGTTAAGACAAACTTGGTTACTAAATTTGTGTACAAAATGAGTATATATTCAGGAGCAATATCAGAAGGCTTCAAAAGTTATGAAGATTTTTAAATTGTTTCTTATGTACCCTTGACTTTTGCATATTTGACATTGACTATAAACATAACCCAACACTTGAAAAGTTCACAGTTAAATTGTGGGAGTTCATTAACTACATGATTAAAGCTGATTTGTTATGTTTAAATTTCCATAATCCATTTACAAGGTTTATCCATTTAAAATCTCTAAATTAGCAGTTTTCTCTGCTTCTATTATTCAGGTCATTGCACCTTAGATAAGCTAAATGTTTAAGTGTTCCCTGTAAAGAAAGCAAACAAAATTTAAATATCTTAGATAGGAAGGTCAAAACAAGGAAAGTAATCATCTGGGTCTGAATAGAAGCTTCTATTATTATTAGAAGCTAATATTCTATAAATTATCCCATAAATATTCTCTAAGTTAAATTATTCTATAATTTATTACATAAAAAATTTCCAACAACTAGGTATTTTAATATAAAATGTTATTATGTCATCTTTTATTTGGAGTTTATATGTCATATATCCTAGATCCTTTCTTAGAAAATATTATCCATATAAAATTTAAAGCAAAAATAATCCTATTTTAATGTCTTTGTTATCAAAAATACTGTCAAATGACCAAAGTCTTATAAATTCCAACTTCTGTTTAGAATTAAAATATTTACAGGAAAATGGATGGAACTAGAGACCATCATGGTAAAGCAAAATAAGCCATATCCAGAAGAACAAATATCATGCGTTTTTTTCCTCATATGTGGAATCTAGGGGAAAAAAATAGAAGGGGTACTATCATAGAAGGGGAAGGAATCCAGAGACGGGAAAGGAGAAGAGGGAAATATGGAGGGTGGATAGGATCAAAGTTAGTTATATGCATGTATACAGTTGTCACAATGAATCCTGTTATTTTGTACAATTAATATACACTAATAATTATAATATAATTAAAGCATTTACAGGGGAAGAGTTTATAAGCTCTAGTTAATTCCATTGTAATTATCTATGGTGGCAAGGAGGGAAAGATGAACTAGAAATTGGATAAGCATAAATGGAAATCCAAATTACTATGATGAAACTCAAAACATCATTGGTAACCAAATATTAATCCATCTGAAAATGATTTCAGCAGTAAAAAACAGAAAATAATAGTCCATAACTTATAAGGATTTTTCGATTCTTTAAAGAAGTATTTACTCAGTCAAACACTGTGGGAGATGCAAGTGTCCCTGTCAAGAAGCATGAAACCCAGTAGCATTGCTGAGATGTCAACATAAATGGCTGCAATGGTTGGCAGAATAGAAAAGGCCCATAACTGAGGTAGAGAAGAAGTCATAGGAATGCTGACAGGTGGGAGGTAGTGTTTGGTGGGATGGGGAATGAGTTGATTCAGGAAAGATTCCACAGACAAGTGGCATTACACTGAGACTGCTCCTTATGGATGCTGGGAGTCAACTGCAGAGGTGCCCCTTCTGTGGGAATAAAGGTTGACCAGGGCACTGGAGGAATTGAAGGAGAATAGGAGCTGGGAAATGTTGGGAAGTATAGGGAGGGTGTGCTTGTGTATGGAGAGTCTTAGTGTCAGGCTAAAAGCAAAATTGCTCAATCCTGTTCAGTGACTATATGACAAGCAAATAGCTCTTTGTGCTGTGATAAAATTTGTGAATATGAAAATATCCAGGTAACAAGGTCTCAGTTCTCAAGAAGTGAACTTGTAGGTGGTGTAGATGTCATGCATGTCAGAAGTGGAGTAGGATGGGCAGAATATTGGATAATTTTGGACAGAGGCAATCTGGGCTATGATTTGGAAGCAACAATTTGAAGGTGATATGTAAATGAATCAGAATGGAGAAGATCCGGGCAATCTACTCTTCAATGTCATCCCTCCAATTTTGTTTTATTCAGTCCAAAAAGAACAGCTCTTAAAAAAGAAAAAAGGAAACAGACCAAAACTTGTTTCCAGGCTGGTGAGGAGATCAAATGTAGGTGGAAGGAAGCTTTATTTTTTCTTCTAGAATCCCAAGTTAATGTTCTGATTTCATTTCAGGGAAGGTACGTCTGACATGGAGGAGTCACTGGGATGATTTATTTCTTTAATATGCACAACTGCATTCACTAATGAGGGCAGAGGCATGGTGCCAGATCCTGAAAGCACCACTGTTCCTGCCCTCTCAGGAGCGCGTCTCACAGCTCAAGATCACAGCAAGAGAAAATGTGTGATGCTGATGATTTGATGGAGAGCGTGACAGTGAAGGAGGAGAAGAGGAAAGAGAGGTCATGCTAAAGTTGAAGACTAGGATGAATAGGTGTAAAAGTAAAACTCATTTTTAACAGTTTTGGAGTGAGGAAATACAGCATGCTTCGATGCTCAGTGATTGTTCTAAAATTCTGTTACTGAATTATTAAAGTGATTTAACTTTTCTCCATATGGTAGACAGAATTCTAGGATGTCCCCAAATGCCTACCCCCTGAAGAACATAACTGTTTAATATCTTCTCCTTGAGGGCATAGGACCTGTGAATATGACGAAGTCTCTCCTTGAGCAAATTACTCTACATGGCAAAAGTGAAGGGTTTTTTTTTTTTGCAGATATAATTGTTGTTCCCCTAATGAGTTGACTTTGGAGTAAATCAGAAGGGAAATTATGCTGGGTGAGCCTGACCAATCAAGTAAGTCCATTAAGAAAAGGTCTCAGAAATGTTCTCTGCTCTTGACTTTGAAGAAGCAAGCCACCATGAATTAAATGGCTGCAAAGAAAGAATTTTGCCAGTAATGGCATGAACTTGGACAAGAAGCCCGTGCCTCAGAGGAGACCTCAGCTCTGGCCGACACCCTTACTGCTACCTTGTCAGGCTGTGAGCAGAGGACCTCACTGAGCAGAGTCCAGTCCAGACTCCTGATGTATAGGGTGAGATGATGAATGACTCTAATTTGTGATAATTTGTTACACTGCAATAAAAAATGAATACACTCCTTCTTGGATAAACATTCTGAGGACACAAAGGTGGGGGGGTAGTATATAGGGAAAATACTTTTATTTAAAAAAATGAATGAAAATCCATTGACAGTGCTCAATGGATAAGTAAACCTAAAACGTTCAAGCTGGTAGACTTCCGTCCCCTAAATCTGGATCTTCTTCTTGAGAGCTGGATGTGACCCAGCAGGGTGACACATGTTTGTAATCCCAGTACTTGGAGGCTGAGACAGAAGGATCACAGATTCGAGGCAAGCCTCACCAACTTAGAGAGACTCTCAGCAACCTAGCAAGATCCTGTTTTAAAATCAAAAGATTAAAAAGGGCTGGGAATGTAGCTTGGAAGTAGAATGCTCCTGGGTTCAATCCCCAGTACCGCACACACACACACACACAAAAGTTAGATATGGCTTAGGATGGAGCAGACCACCAAATGGCTATGTGATGTTGTAAGAGAGAAAAAAGAAAACTATGCATGTTTTTATGTCCCTTGTTTATCACCAGGAAATTATCTTTGGTTTCCCAAAGAAAATGAATGTTTTATTTTGGGTAGAATTTATCAATTAACCTTTAGTTTTGAGGTATAACTTATTCTGCCCATTGTTTCTATCTGGGAAATATTTTTCTTACATTGAGTTAAGAAATATGACCAAGAACTAAATCAAACATCCATGTATTACATAGAACATGAGACAATGGTTGTTAGTTTTATGCAAGGGTAATATTTGTGGAGGAATGGATTCTGCCCTGTTCCCTCCCAACTTTCCTACCTAAATTCTGGGATGGTAGAAATCAATTCTTGAAAAGGATGGGGGAAATTAACAGAAACATATTATCAGAGTAAAGCTCAGAGTTATGTAAAGTAACAATTTAGCAATCTTTAGGAAGGAGGAGAAAAGAGTTGTTTTATCAGTGAGATAGCAGATGGAGCTGGGTTGTATGAAGGGGTTTCATTTAGGCGTGGAAAGGTTTAGTGTTCCATGCGTGTGTCTTCGGGATGTGCTTGGAATGGCTGCTTCTTTTATCCCTTGTTTTGGAGGCTGGATATGAAGGCCATTGCCTCACTGTAACTGTGAGGAATGTAAATCAGAGAGGAACAGAGTAGCAAAAACCTGTGTGAGAGGCTGAGAGGATGGAGAAGGACTGGAGTGGAGAGAGTGAGGAATAAGGAGGGAAAGAGTAAGAGGGAGCAAGAGAGAAGAAATATCATAATGCTCTTCCTTGATGAATATGACTTATATTCATCCTTTGAAGACAAAAGATAAGGAACATTTTGGCACTGTTCTTAAGACTCTATTTGTATATATAGTCTTACAATTTTAGAATTCTTGATAGTGGACTCTATTTCTAATTCTTTCAAACATTATGGGTTTAGATACAAGGTTATACTTTCCTGTTCATTAGTATTTTAAAATCCTTAAAACCTGTAAGTCAATTAATAGTATTTCAAGTATTTTATTACTAAATGAAATAATATTTTATCTATGAATATGACCAAATACAATATCACAGCATTTTCTCTCAAATTCCTATTAATAGTGCATATTTCATTGTATTTAACAAAATTATGAGCCGGGCATGGTGGCACACGCTTGTAATCCCAGTACTTGGGAGACTGAGACTGGAGGATCCGGGTTCGCAGCCAGCCTCAGCTATTTAGCAAGGCCCTCTGCAACTTAGCGAGACCCTGCTTCAAAATAAAGATTAAAAAATAGGGTTGGAGGTGTACTTGGAGGTAGAATGCCCCTGGGTTCAATCCCCAGTACCGCAAAAAAAAAAAAAAAAGGCTCAGCAATAGTCATTTCTACTCCTGTAATAATCTGTGTGCCTATTTTAGTCTATTTGTGCTACTACAATAGAATACCTGAGGCTAAATAGTTTACAGACAACAGAGCTGAGAGCAGAGGCACATGCTTATAATCCCAGGACCTGGGAAGCTGAGACAGGAGGATCTCAGGTTCGAAGGTTCGAGGTCAGCCTCAGCAACTTAGGTGAGAGATCCTGTTTCAAAATAAAAAATTAAAAGAGGACTGGGGTGTAGCTCAGAGTTAGGATGCCCTGGATACAATCTCCAGTACCAAAAATGAATGAATTAATAGATAAATAAAAGTAAGAGAAATTTGTTTCTCACAGTTCTGGAGGCTGGGAGTCCAAAGCCAAGGCCCGACAGGTGTGTTGTCTGGCAAAGGCTGCTCTCTACCTCCTCTCTGCTGCATCCTCAGTAAAGCAGGGTCACATCCCAGTGTCCTGACATGGCAAGAGGCAGAAGGCCAGAAGGGCCAAATGCCCTGTGAATTTTTTATTTTTATATATTTATTTTTGTGGTACTGGGATTGAATCTGGGGGTTTAATTTTTTTTAAGTTTAATTTTTTATTTTTATATATTTATTTTTGTGGTACTGGGATTGAATCTGGGGGTGTCTTACTTCTGACCTATACTCCCAGCCCCTTCTGTTTTTTTAAATAGGGTCTCCCTAGGATATTGAGAGCCTCACTAAGTTGCTGAGGCTGGCCTTGAACCTGTGATCCTCCTGTCTCAGCCTCCCAAGTAGTGGGACCACAGGCATGCACCACCACACCTGGCTTCCAAGCTTTTTAGATTCTTTTTGTTGTCCTTCCTGTTCTAATCAAAGTGAACCAACTATGGCCATTGAGCCATTTTAAATTTTATTGCTAATGCAATTGTACTTTCCATTCTATCTAACCAAAAGCAAAGATATTCCTACTGCATCACTTCGTCCTGAAGGTTCACAGTTCTTTCTTTGTTTCTATTGTTTGTATGTCAAAAAGTATGTTCTTTTAATTATCTGCATGCCAATTCATCTATGCATTCAGCAGGGGCATGCAGGCACAAGCAGTCCTAAGGCCTTTCTGTAGGAAGGAAGGTGGAGCCTGTGCGGGGACACTGGACAGAAAGCTCCTCCCACCTGTGCTTTGTAAAATGTCTTCACCTGCTATCTAAACTGGTTTCCTAGGAAGGGTCAGGACCTGCACTGATCAGCAACTTTCTCTCTTGATTCTTAATGTGTAACACACACTCTCTCCTATTTATTTATTTATTTATTGCCATTTTGGGGATTGAATCCAAGGCCTTCTGCATGCTACGAAAGTACCCTGAGCCACATCCCCAGCCCACCTGTCACTTCTTTTAAAGAAAAGCAACTCTCTCCAGGCCTCCATACTCACTCCACTCTGTCCCATCCCATAGCTTCGTCATGTAAAAATCATGACTTAGGTTATAATCCTTCAGGAAGCTGCTATTTAGGTAAGTATTTCTAAGACCCTTCTTCCTTACAAAGAAACACAGGATAAGGTATGAACTCACCTGTAACTATTACTGTTTGGATTCCAGTAAACCTTGTAGGATTTTTTTTCAATTTTTTTAAAAAATATTTTTATCAATGCATTGCAATTCTACATCATAATGAGATTCAATGTGACATAAACACACATGCACACAGCTCTTGGTGTATTTCCCTCCACATTCCACTCTGTGCCCCCCTTCTCCCTCCCAATCCATGCTCGTGAAATTGGTAGTATATTTTTAAAAATATTTTTGAAGAGAAAAAGAGATTACCACACAATTCCTAGGGAAGTATTAATTTGGGATTTTGAACAGTGTGGAAATCTCTCTTAAAGCTGTTAGGATTTGAGGAAGATGAATGATAGCTGAAATAACCAAATGTAAATATAAGAGGGACATATGTAAATACCGAACTTGAGTTCAAAATGTCAACTGCATAAATATAAATACAAATAGGGCAACACCTGACTTGATAGAGGGTATTCATTAATATTGATTAATAATAAGGCAGAACAAGAAACAGAAAAATCTAGAGGTTCACGTTTAGAACAATAATATGGCATATTCTCTAAAATAGCTAACATATTCTTACCCTACATAATCTTAATAAAAAAGTAACACATAGTGTAAAAATATGTATTTACATAAATATATTTATGATTTGTATTTGTTGATGTGAGTGTAAAATGGGGCATAGGAGGCCACATGTTTAATAATTACATTGGGGACTTAAATTGAATTTTATTCAACCTTGTTTAAAAACTTTGAACTAACAATTGCAATGTATAAAATGCAATCTCAGGGATACATGGAATTCCTAAAGAAATAAGAATAATGCTATCAAAATATTATATTAGTATTATTCTTCTGAAGCAAATTGTAGCTCAGGTTATATTTGTGCATATATATGTAGATATCTATTCTTTAATTTTAATTTTAATTGGATCCTTACTACTTTGTAAGACAGGTTAAGGTAGGAATTATTTCACTTTGTAGATGTAAGTGTAAACTCAGAGACAAAGTGATTTGTTTTGTTTTGTTTTTGTTTTTGTTTTTGTTTGCAGTACCGGGGATTGAATGCAGGGGCAGTCTACCTCCGTGCTACGCCCCCGGCCCTATTTTTTATACTTTATTTTGAAACCGGGTCTCATGAAGTTGCGGAGGGCCTCACTAAGGAGAGAGAGAGAGACAGAGAGAGAGAGAGAGAGAGACAGAGAGAGAGCTGAGGCTGGCCTGGAATCTGGATCCTCCGGTCCGCCTCCCAAAGTACTGGGATTACAAGCGTGCGCCACCATGCCCGGCCTAAAGTGATTTGTTTTGAACTCATGTCTAGTGATACAAGAACACACATGTGTCTTTCCAGAAGCATTGTTCCAGATGAATATAAGAACCATTCAGAAAAACAATAGACTGATTTGAAATACTGTGTTGAATGTATTCTTATCTTAGTAGGCATGTACACTGTACAATGTAAATAATATGTTAGAGTATCTATGTAAGTAATATTAAATATTGTATTATAACATAATAAAGTTAGATTTAATTAGACATTAATTTCATTTATTTATCCCAAGAAAAATGTTTAAAAACTGAAATTCATCAAAGATAAGCTTAGAAAGCATATTAACATTCCTAAAACTATGTTCTGAAAATATATTTATTAAATATTTCTTTAAGGGTAAGTTTCAATGGCTGTAGAGACACTTCATTTTGTTAAAAATGGTACTTGTTATATAGTAGATACTCAATAACTATTTGTGGATAAATGAATGCTTAGCCTAGCATAGACAATATAATTTCTGACATTTGATTTATTTTAGAGGACAGTTGTAAAAATAAGTTATAAAAGATAAGAAATAAATTGCAGAAATAAGAACATGAAGTCGAGATAAATTTTAACTATACATAAATAGTATAACTATACATATATATTTCTTTTATATACATTTATGAAAAAAATTCCTCATGATAAGTGCTTTTATGAAGCTCCTTTTAGTGTTTGGATTACTCCACTGCAACAAGACTCTTGATTTTAAGCTTCTCAATTTCAATTTAAATTCCAAGAGCTGTTTTGTAAACAGTAGAATATTTCTCAGGTAAAGAATATGCCATGTACATCTGACATTTTTCTGCTAATACTTGGGCCATTATCAAAACTCCTAAATAATTCCCATGACTTCAAGTGGCAGACTCAATCCCGGACTTGATGTTTTAGACTGAAATAGATGCCAGTTCAGAAAAGGTGAGGGTGGACCAGAATGAAAAGTTAGTGGACACATATCATCCTCAAAATTATCAAAGAATATGTTTTTAAACTTTCAACTTCTTGACTATCTAGGTATGGCTCTTCTGCATTTCTTACTAATTTTATATGTGAAGTAGCCTAAATGGGAGAAGAGAACTGGATAAGAACTTCAGATTTGGGCAAGAGTGTGTTTAGGGATAACATGCGTAGTACACTCTGTTTATGGAGAGAAAAAAATGTTTTGATGACATATTAATATTTACTGAACTTTATTTTCATATTTTACTTGCATATAACAAAAAGCCATTGAAATTTTTAATATATCAGAAATTTATATATGGGATAATTTCAGTGTAGCTCACCTAATTTGATCTTTCAGAAAAACTGAATTCAGAAAAGCATAGTATGTTTTAAGAACATAAGGTATTTGGGAACATATTTTCATTTTGATTTAATTTTTATTTTATTTTTTAAAGATAAGTGGAGCTGGGTGTGGTGACACACGCCTGTAATCTCAGTACTTGGGAGGCTGAGACAGGCATATGGCAGAATCAAAGCCAGCCTCAGCAACTTAGTGAGGATCTCAGCAATCTAGTGAGACCCTGTTTCCAAATAAAAAATAAAATAGGGCTGCGGGTGTAGCTTGCAGGTAGAATGCCTCTGGGTTCAATCCCCAGTACAACAACAACAAAAATAAAGATAAGTGGACTGAGTTGGCATGGTGGTGTACACTTGTAATCCCAGGCCGAGACAGGAGGATCACAGGTTTGAGGATAGCCTTAGCAGTTTAGCATGACCCTGTTTCAAAATAAAATAGGGTTAGGGGTTTAGTGCAGAGGTAGAATGCCCCTGTGTTCAATCCCCAGTATCACACACACACACACACACACACACACACACACACACGGAATTTTTGCTTTGATGATTGATTTGTTTCTTAAGAATACATCAAACCAAACTGATTTTGATGAGCATTAACCTCATCATTCAAATCATTTAATAAGGATAAATCAACACAATGCAAGTTAAAAAGTAAGGTGAAATTTAAGACAAAATAATACTTATGCCGAAAGGTATATATCATTAAAAATTTTAACACATTTAAAGTTCCACAGATTAAAGAACAATAATTTATGCATGAAAAACATGACTGGAGTACTGATTGTGTAGAGCAATCACATTTTTTATTGTGAAAATCCCAATGTAATTTATTTTTTGTGGGGTAGAAAGGCTGCAGACATATTTTCTGAGAATGTATCACACAGTAACTTAGAAATAACTTTTTTGATCAAATGGGTATAAATTCAGGGTTTGGGCAACTTAAGGTTTCATGGTGGGTATATTTCCTACAATAAATGTAGTATCTGCCAAAAATTGTCAAGCTAAACATAAAATGTGAACAAAATACTTTTGAAAACATTTCTCACTAGTACTTACTGAAACTAATCTATTTCATAATCATTGCTTCAATACTTATGATTAGTTGGAGGCTCAGTTTTGCTTTCTGAAAGGGAAAATTTTGACTTTTCTATTTAGCATGTATTTCAGGAAAGGCACCCCTTTCTCTCTTGCCTAATGTCATAGAGGAGGAAAGTCCTTGGAGGATGTACAGAGCAGCAGAACACACTGGAAACTGATTTCAGAGTAGTATTGTGTCTCAGGAGAAGGTAGAAATAAGTGGCTCCTCTTCTATTAGTTGTATGATTGCAAGATTGTATACCCTTTTTACTTAGTTGCTTCATCTAAAAAGTGGACGCATCACAAATAGCATCTTTCTTTGTCTGGATGGGTGTAATTTATAGGATATTTAAAACTGCCTTGTCAGTGCATGACTGTTCTGCAAGTGCTGAATAATTAAGAGAGCAGTTCATTTCAAAGTATAAATCAAACGTGTTAGGGAAGAAGGATTCCAGCAAAGAAATCAGGCAAAGCGCCACCGTGTCTGTGCTCTGGGCAGATTTCCTGGCAGTGGGAAGGTACAGCAGCTTTCCTCATAATTTCCTCCATGAAGCACAATGGGTCTGTCCTCCATCCACTGGACGCAGGCAGACCTTGCCCAGTGACAAGGGCTCTGATTTAAAAGAAGTAGTTCATTCCCACTCAGTGCAAGTCATGCTGAGACTGGAGTAAAGAGAAAGATGGTCTTCATGGGGCATTTGGTGTAGAGGGGAAGGCAGCACTGAATATATCTTAGTATCTTGCAAAGGTAAGGGGAGCACAGAGGCTCTTCCTGCTTGGAGGTGGAGTCAGCCAGGGAAAGCTTTCTAGGGAAGAGCCTTGTGCTCAGTGTCAGGACTGGGCTGAAGTTTGTGCTAGCAAAGGGCATACTCTCCAAGGAGGCAATAAAATGTATCCATAAAACTCCAAGTAGGATTATTTAAAAATTCTCACTTATTTAAAAAAATTTTTTTTTGCCATACCGGGGATTGAACCTAGGGGCATTCTACCTCCGCGCTACACCCCCGGCCCTATTTTTTATACTTTATTTTGAAACCGGGTCTCATGAAGTTGCGGAGGGCCTCACTAAGTAGAGAGAGAGAGAGAGAGAGAGAGAGAGAGAGAGAGACAGAGAGAGACAGGGAGAGAGAGAGAGAGAGAGAGAGAGAGAGATGAGGCTGGCTGTGAACCCGGATCCTCCGGTCTCCGCCTCCCAAAGTACTGGGATTACAAGCGTGCGCCACCACACCCAGCACATCCCTTTTTATTTTTTATTTTGAAACAGGTTCTCAGTAAGTTGCTGAGGGCCTCACTGTTTCTGAGGCTGGCCTCAAATCTGAGATCCTCCTGTCTCAGCCTCCCAAGTATTGAGATTATAGGCATGGACCACCGTGCCTGGTTCTCCAATCTGTATTTTATCATGTGTCATCATCCTTCCTTGCCTTTCAAAGTTCAGTTCCCTTATTGCATGAAAAATCTTCTGAATTTAGCTTTTAGGGTTCCCTACAATCTAATAGTAACATATAAATATTACATTTAATCAAAGGAAGCACCCTTTAGATATGACTATATTTGAGCATTCTTATATATGAACATTGATCTTTACCTCTCTTTGTCTATAAAAATAATTTAAGACATAATTAAAATCCCATCTTCATTAGTTCTTCTCTAATTTCACTCTTTAGAAACTTATAAGACCTTTCTTTCCAGAACTAATAGATGATGTGTGCATATATTAGTATATCGAATCTACCTAATATATGTAGCATAACTAATATATATGGTTTATAATGTTGATTTGTCACCCTATATTACCTTTTCCTGAGAAGAGTTAACTAACAGAAAATATTTCAATTATAGAAATATTTAACCTAAAATATGACTGCTTCAAATATAAGTAAAAAGGGTATTTCATGTGTCACAATTACATTTTGAAGTTTTCTTGGATAGAAAGAAAGGTTAAATAATTATTGTAGTAAGGAAATATTTTCTAAAGCCTAATTCTAGTACCTCTTAAAATCTAGCTATATTTTCTCCCCTTGTGTTTCTTGACATACCCTGGTAGGGTTTTTTTTTTTCTTAGACTCCTTAATTTAAGCCAAACTTTTTTTGGCTTAAATGCTCCCTAAATGAATTTGTATTTTAACTACTTTTACAGAATAAACATAAGGAAGAAAGGAAGGAAGGAAGGGAGGGAGGGAGGGAGGGAGGGAGGAAGGAAGGAAGGAAGGAAGGAAGGAAGGAAGGAAGGAAAAAGAGGAGGAATAGAGGGGGAAAAAGAAAGATCTTTAGTTCATTGGAATTAATAAAGTCTAGTTGGAGAGACAAAAATAAACATACAGAAAAATAAAATATTATAAGGCATAATTTTATAGCTTTGAACCAGAACTGATACAAAAATTCTATACTATTAAATAATGGATTGTATTTTTCAAAATTAGTCAATGTTTGAGGCAGAGCAGAGTTAAAGTATATTTTTGAAGCGGTCCTCAAATCTGTGATCCTCCTGCTGTAACCTCCCAAATACTGGGATTATAGGCATGTGCTACCATGCCAGGCTTATATTATTATATTCTTTTAAAAATAATAAAGATGATTTGGAACATCTAAAGATAATTCATTCAATTAGATAGTGAACAAAAATATATACATTGCCTACCACATGCTCTTTTATGTACTAGATTTTAAAGAAATAGTAGTGAAAAATATAATAGATGATTTCTTCAAGTAATTTAAGACCACTGGGGGAAAAGGGAAATAAACAGAAACTTAGATGAATTATAAAAAGTCGTGTGCCAGGGCAGGCTGATTATGAGAACATATGAGAAAGAGCTACCTCCAGCGTGGGAATCTGGCAGTTTTCTAAAGTATATCGCATATATGTTGAGACTTGAAGGGTGAGTAGGAGTTAATCAGAAAAAGAGTTGGGGCAAAGAATTCTGGGCAGAATACCTGCATGTGTAACAATCCCTCAGATTGGAGGGATCATGACTAGTTTAGGAAATGTAAAAAAGTTCATTAGGTTTGAAACATTAACTGGGGAGAAATTGCAAGGAATATAGCAGGAGAGGGAAGCAGCAATGGATGAGGAAGAGCCATATTAGAATTGTTAGCTATTTTAGAGTTTATATTGAAAGCAATGTAGAGCCTCTATACAATTCTAATCAGAGGAATGACACGATCGGAGTTGTCTTTCATAAAGAACACTCTATCCAGTGTGGAAACAGGTGAAAGAAAGCAAGCCTTGCGTCTTAAGAGTATTTCAGTAATTGCTGCAATTTAGCACAATTTACTTCAAACAGTAACTGCTGTTTGAAGCTTATAAAAGTAGTTGGCAGTGGGAATGCAGAAAGGTAGATGGAGTCTAGTATTTTGGAAACAGAATTTATAGAATCTACTGGTTGTAGGAAGTAAAGGAGAGGAAAGAGTTCAGTTTGACTTTCTGGTTACTATCTTAGGCCACTGAGTGTACTGTTCACCAATGCAAAGGAACAGAAAAAAGAAGAGGGCAAGAAATGCAAGGCAATTGTTTCAGTACTGACTAGGTAAAGTTCAAACAATATTAAAGACATCCAGGTACGTGTATCTTCAGTTCTTAGAAAATATCATTTGCCACCAACATATATAATACAAATTTCTGATTTTTAAGAAATACCTCTTACCTTTCTAACTTTAGTCTAATGGAATTCCAGTCTTTGGTCAAATTTTCCAAGTCATACTTCCAGTTATGCTACTCAACATTTCAAAAATTTAATATTTAACACAGATTTCTACCTAATGGAAATAATTTATTCTGCTACTATTTTGTTCATAAAGAACTATCAGATTTTAAATTATTCATTATCTTTATTAAGTTAAAGTCATTTATTAAATAACTGCATTTATTAAACAACATGCTATTGAGATGCAAAAGTAAATAGGAACAGTTAACCATGTTCAACTGGTTTTAAGTCTATATGACATGCATTTGAACTTTATTTAGCTATATTTCACAGAATGTGGAATAGGAAAAACCAAAAGAAGGAGTAGACCATGTTTTGACTACTTTGAATAGAATCAAGATTCAACAGAGCTTCAGAAATATAGAAATGTTAGAGAATTCATAAAGGAATAAGGATTAAGCATGTGGGTATTCAGAAGCTACTAAAATATATTTAAAAATAGGGTCTCATTTATATAGTGCTGAAAAGGTCATTCATTACTCTTTGAGGGCAATTTTAGGAGATCAGTGAGGATCTAAGTCAATTGTGAGACTATCATAGAGAGAAATGGAGAAAACAACCATAGTCTACATTCAATTGGGTTTTATATAGATGGATGAAGTTGATGGATAAAAGCTGGAACTCAAACTGTAATTCAGATGTGTGTATCTATAAATATGTGTATATATATATATATATACATATACATACATATTTATGTAAATGTTTATGAACTGAGACAACTGGAGTCTCTAGAGAGAATATTATGATAAGGGTTATCAGTTTTCAAAAGGTATTAATCATATGTAAATAATAAAAAATTATATATGGTTAAACTAAGGGTAGTGAGAAATAAATTGCTGCATGGCTAAGTTAAGCCAGAGGAGGAGAAGATGAAGAGAATTGATTATTGATGATGTTCTATTATTCTTATGAAGAAAATTTCCAATGAGTGATGAGGGATTGGAGTCAGTCAAAAGACTGAGTGCCCTGATAAGAAGAAAAAAATCCAAATGACATTTTGACAGTCTTACGCGTCTGGAAAGGCGACACAATGACTTCAGGGCTGCCTAAGCAATCAGACTTGAAGGAGCATGATCTTGGATAAACAGCAGGTGCAGCAGAGTACAGCATTGATTGTTCAGTTCTCATCAGTCTTCTCTCTTGAGATATTTACTGAATTCCTAAGTTCCTCAAGCTAAGAGGTGAGCAGAAAGCCTCAACCAATCAGAGAAGAATTTTTGGCAGTTTTGAAGTTCTGAGGAGCCAAAAAATATATATATGATATATATTATAATATGGATATAGACCAGGACTAAATAATATCCATATATCTATATATGGATATAGACCAGGACTATATAATATATAATATATATGGATGGATATAGGCCAGGACTTTCCAAAGAAGATGGGGCCTGTTCAACGACCTATGCTCTTGTATCTGAAGGACTATGTCCTAGTTGCAGGTATGAATCAAAAGTAGAGAACCAACTTATAAAAACTGTGACCTAGCCTTCAGTCAGCACAGCCTTTAATTGATCTAACAAAACAAGTATCTATTAAAAGGATCAAATGCAAAATATAGACCTGAAATATAAAACAAATGAATTTAATAGCTCATTTTTGTGTTTAATATGAAATTAAGATAGCATAAAAGAGGATTAGTAAGCTGAAATATCAATTGTCACTTCCCAGGACGAAGAACAGAGGGGAAAACTATGGAAATAGCAGGAAAGAGAAGGAAGGGTACAGTGGGACAATCTAACACACATTTAACTGGAGTCTTGTCAGAATAGAACAGAATGAAGCAGATACAAACTTAAAGATGTAATGGCTAAGAAAATCACCACTAAGAACACAAACAACCCAATCAAAAAATGGGCAAGTGAAATAAATAGGCACTTCACAAAAGAAGAAATACAAATGGCCAATAAGTGTATGAAAAATGTTCAGCATCATTAGAAATCAAAGGGATGTAAATCAAAACTACCCTGAGATTTCACCTAACCCCAATGAGAATGGCAATCATTAAAAACACAAACAATAACAAATGCTGGAGAGGGTGTGGAGAAGTAGGAACCCTAATACACTGTTGGTGGGATTGCAAATTAGTGCAACCACTTTGGAAAACACTGTGGAGGATCCTCAGAAGACTGGAAATGAACCTACCTTATGACCCAGCAATACTTCTAGGTATATACCCAAAAGAATGGAAACCAAATTACCAGACTAATGTATGCATATCTATGTTTATAGCTGCACAATTCACAATTGCCAAACTATGGAACCAGCCAAGATGCCCATCAACAGATGAATGGATTACAAAACTATGGGATATGTACACAATGAAATTTTATGCAGCCATCAAGAAGAACAAAATTACATCATTTGCAGGAAAGTGGGTAAAATTAGAGAACATTATGCTTAGTGAGATTAGTCAGTCACAAAAAGTGAAAAGTTGAATGCTCTCCCTAATATATGGAAGCTAGGTAGAATAGGGCATAGGAGGGACTCCAGACAAAGATGGAGAAAACTTCACATAAGTAAAGAAGGAGAACTAACTGAGGAGGATGGGAGGGGGGAAGAGGGAAACACCCTAATGCACAGGATGTACATATGCAAATATACCAAAGTCAACTACTATACTGAGCATGAGAAAGAGGGAAGGGGGAGGGAATGGGGTGGGAATTGGGGGAGGGCTAATTGACTGTTGTGTGCATTTCTAGTTCTACCACCCTGAAACCCATCAAGTTACATGATTACAATGCACCAATTAAATATAAATAAATAAATGAATAAAAGAAAAAAGAAGATAAATATGTGAAATCATATGTAAAACTTATGTGAAACTTTTTAAAGATAATAATTCTAGTTTGTATCCTTATACTTTAAAGGGGGGAAACTAATCTTTTATCCCCTTCTATTATGTATGGCTGCAATGGGTGATAGTGTATTCCATCTCTGCTATAAGAAGAGATACTTTTAAAGGTTTATAATTTAAAAGTGTTTTCCATTCAATGACTTTTAACTTTAAAATATACTAATTTAGACTAGAAAAAAAGCTATAATGGCTAAGAGTGTTCCAAAATTGACTAAAGCCATCAAGCCAAAGATACAGGAAGCTCAATGAACACCAAGCAGGATAACACCCAGGAAAACAGATGTTAAGCACCTAATACGAAAAGCATTATGAAAGTCAATGACAAGAAAAACTATTGCAGGCAGAGAGAAAAAATATTGGAAGAGGAGAGAAAAATATTACAAGCTGCGAAAAATAAATGACATGTAAGCTTCATGGGAGCAAAATAAAATCAAGAAAGGTCTTTCAGCAGAAATGAAGGAAACCAGAAAACAATGGATTGGCATCTTTAAAGTGTCAAAAGAAGACAACTATTTATTAAGCATTTTATAAACTAGTGAAGCTATCCTTCAAAGGTGAAGGTAAAATGAAATATTTCTTGATAAAAAAAGAAAAAATTTTAACAACAATTAAATTATACATATCAAAAAAATCTAAGTGGGATTTTTTTTCAGGTTAAGAAAATGGTCTGAGATGGAAATAGGAAAAATGCAATAAGAAATGCTGAACTCTAAAAAGTGCAAAAATATCAGTTAAGTAGGCATCAAAATTTTATGAAAACAGTAAAAAATTCTAGTGAAGTCAAAATTATATGTAAAAATGAAATATATTACTAAGATTACAAAATATGAGGTAAGTACTTGGGGTAAAAGTATTCTGAGTTGCTGGGAAATGGTAAAAGATATAATTTATATTGGAAAGTACTAAGTTAAGAGTTATATGTGAAAACTCAATGAGAACATGCTTTTTGTAAAGTAGGAAACAGGCTTTCAGCAGACACTGAATCTGCAGGCACCTTGATCTTGTCTTGCCAGACTTCAGAACTATAAGAAGTAATTTCTATTGTTTATAAGCCACTCATTCTATGGCACTTTATTATAGTATCCCAAAGTAATCAACAAAGGTGTACATGAGTAATTTTTCCTCCTTAAAAACTAAAAATAAATTTTTAAAAAATTTTAAAAATGAAGTTGTCAAGCTTAGGTTCATATGCATAAGCTACAGAGTAATTGGGATATAAGAGGGACTTTAGATAATGGAGAAGAAACCCCAGTGGAGTGAGCGAGGAGGTATAGAGGAGGATGGTGATAGGGGAGAGGGAGAATTAATGAAGGCAACACTTCTACTTACGTTATATGTACATATGTGAAATTACCAATTCCAATCTCATTATCATGTATGGGGAAGGGGAAGGAGTTGGGAAGGAGCTAGGGGGAAGCAACAATGTACCAATAAAAGTATATATAAAAATGTTCAACAGGGGGATCATGAAGGCTCCAGAGACTGAGAGCCATCAGCACATACTCTGCAAAGAGGAGTGTCATTAGACAGGGAAATGTCCTCTATGCTTGAAGGGAAGCCACATGGTCAGGAAGACCATGACCCATCCTGGAAGATGGCACAACTGGTAGAAGAAAAGCCTCACAAATTTCCTAGGAGTAACCCTGAGGAACCTTGACTGACCTTAATAGCAAAAATCTTATAATAGTTTATGTTTGCTCAACATTAAGCTAACTTCTTGGTCTTAAACACCAGCAGGAAAGTATAACCCAAAGCAAGTGTGTTAATTTGGGGTAAAAGAAGAGTCAGACTCATGGAGCCATTTAAAAGCCCACCCACATAATTTAACTAGCTATCTTCTAACTTTGGTTCCATTTTATATTCTACATTATAATTTATAATGATACTTCTGCTTTTAGGCATGGATGCTCAAAACTTTTGAGTCTTTATAAAATGCTGTACAACCAAAACCTGTCCCTCTTGATGTTTTTCAGGTCCAGGACCACCAGTCACCATAAAAGGAAAAATTCCTATTCCTATAAGGTACTGGAGGGTCTATGAGTCCTGTCCAAAATTAAAAACTAAAATATGTTAAGTTCCCCTATATACTATGAACCAGGAATCTTGCTTCTTTCTACTCCTGTGGGTTTTTTTAATTTTTATCATGGGAATTTTTTTGCTAATCCAAGAACTTTAAAGATACTTAAAGAGTTAGTGGGGTTTCCCATAGACAGGAGACATAGTCTCCTATAAAAGGAGAACTGTGAGACCCCAAAGATGCTCTCTCTCTCTTGAGAAAGCCCACATTCTCCCACGAATGTGTATTCCCCACTTTCCTAAATAAACCTCTGTCTTTGTCTCTGAAAAAAAAGTTCATAAATTCAATATATATAGTTATATATTATGTAGTTTATAAAATTAAATATGTACATAATTTTATACATATATGTAAAAATGACATATTATGTACATATATGTACATATTATGTAAATGTGTTTAAATCAGTTAGGAGAAGAAAGCATAAATATGAAATCATATTGTCTTTTTTAATTAGATAATTAGCTTTGCTAGTGGTCTTGATTTCAGCCATTACTACTTCATACGGCTTTTCATACTGTACCTCCCAGAAACCATTTCAGAGATTTCAATTCTGAATATATTTATCTGCTTGAAGTTGCTTGAAGTTGTGTCTTCAGGCACTAAGTTAGGGCAACATTAGGGCATGATTTTCTTTTTCCTCATTTTCAGTGTTCATTTTCTTTTTTAACTGGAATTTCAGTGTCTTAAGTGCAATTGCTTCATAAGTTTTGCCTATAACTTAATTGTTTCACATGGAGGAATAAAACCAATCTCTGTTAGGCCATTTTTTTTTTTATCAGAAACGAAAGTCTCCAGAATGTCTCTTGATTTCTAGCAAGAAAAATGTATTGTATATTTTCATAAATCCCAAGTCAATTCTCTTTTGGAAAGCAAATACAAATGAATCAAAATGATAGCACAGAAGCAGATTAAGGGAAAATTCCTGTAAGTTTTAAATGTATAAAGGCTGAAGCTAAGAGACTAAACATATTACTCAAAAAAGGGGGGATAGAAAACAAAGGAGAAAAAATATGACAATTTGTGTCTATATATAATCAAGGAAAACATCTGA
Source organism: Glis glis (assembly GCA_004027185.1). Taxonomy (NCBI): domain Eukaryota; kingdom Metazoa; phylum Chordata; class Mammalia; order Rodentia; family Gliridae; genus Glis; species Glis glis. The sequence continues at coordinate 4,212 of PVJS01010822.1, read as the reverse complement.
TCACTAGTAAGGGCTATAGAATTTGAAAGTGATTTGTTTTCCACAATCTACAATCACATTTTTAGAGAAAGTAACAAATGTAACACTATAAATTCATATGATAAAATTCCACAAGATAGTAAAATTCAATGGATAATATGTGCATAAATATGGATGACAAAGATACTTTCAGAAATAACCCTTATATATTCCCAAAATATATGTTAGAATGAGGAACACATAGGAATAGTGTAATGGTATAACATATTTACTATAATAAGGAGAATGGCATTTCACACTTCAGGATTTCTGACATAATAGTCAAAATAATGGACTAGAGGACCTGAGAGCACCAGAGATAAAGGAAAAACAGTCAAGGCAGCAAGAAGGAAGATGACTGAGATTATATTGTCCACCTTCAACTCCAAAGCACACTCCCTCACTCTGCTGAGAAGGCAGAATTGCCAGCTTGGATCAGCAGACTTTGTTTGTTTGTTTGTTTATCAGAGTAGGCAGGAACAACACGGATCCTCTACAGGAAGAAGGATCAGCAGTATTCTTCACAGGTGCCAGCATCTGTACTGCACAACCTGGTCAAACTGGAAATCTCCAGAACCTCAGAAGGACCAGGAGTCATGTCAGAAGGCAACTTTAATATCTCCACCTGACAGGCATCTTCTAGAGAAAAACATTGGAGGTAGGTAAGCAAGACCATCCAGGAAAGAGTAAACATTCACTCAAAAACATCTATTTGCCACAGGACATGACCTTTTTTTCCTTTTTTTTATATTGGGGATTGAACCCAGAGCCTCGAGCATGCTCTCGCACACGCTAGGCAAGCATTGTACCTCTGAGCTGTACCCTCAGACCTAACACAGACCTTTTTGTTAAACCAGAAGACATTCTTAGCTTCCTGCCTTTACTCCCTTCTATATTCCTTCACCAAACATTAGAGTAGATTTTGAAGACATTTAAATTCATTTTAGAAGATTTAAAAGCTATACATAAAATAATATAAAGATGTTAATTATTTATCCCACCCAAGTCTCTCTCTCTCACTATCACACACACACACACACACACACACACACACATACACACACACATACAAATATATATATATGAGCTCTCTCTTTTATTTATTGTTGTTTCTAGCAACTTAAGCAATTATTGGTTCAGAGTAGGCTAATTGTTAATTAAATAAATACATACTGAACTTAATCTATAATAAAGAGAACTTTGCAAAACAAAATAAGGAATAATGATGAGAAAATAATCAGAGATACAAAGAAAATTAGAGAATAATAGGAAAATATTTTGCTGTACTCTATACCAATTGAATATAAATCTATATCTGGGTGATTTATGGAAAAATAAAAACTTTCCAAATTTATAACAAAAGAAAGATAAAACCCAAAAAGGCAAATTATATGAAGTCAAAGATAAGATAACAATGTCAAAGGGCTTCTTTCTTCTCCCAAAAGTGTATCACACCAATATTTTTTAAATATATTACTTTTACCAAACTTGCAGTAATGTATAATTCCTTTGCTACTTAAAACTTTCGAAATAGACTTAAGTAATTTGGGCTTTAAGTTCCTTTAATAAAGGCAGTAAAACATTGGTAAGAAAAACTGAAAAACAGCACAAAAAGAAATGTAATAGAATAGACTAAAATATAATAGACTAACTATAATAGACTAATATAATAGACTATAATAAATGCTAACAAAATATCCTTAATAAAATATTAGCAAATAGAATCCAGCAGCATAACTTAAAATGTACTAAGACATAATAAACTGGGATTCATAGCAGCAGTGCAAAGATGGTTTAATATTAGCGATTCTGTTAACATAATTTAACATATATTAAATCAAGAATAATATTTTTCCATGGATACTTAAAATTTAGCATCAATTATCTAAAATATTCTTTTTTGAAGGCAATACAAATTTTATCATTTTTATACTTTTATTTTTGCATTGTAATTATACATCATAGTGAGGCTTGAAGTGATACAAAAACATCCATGCACACAGAACTTTCTGCGTTTCCCTCTAGATCCCACCTGCCCCCTTCTCCCTGTACTTATTAGTGCAGTTGGTTGGTACATATTAGTGAGATTTGTATGATTCCTGTTCATAAATAGAAACCAGAACTGCCACACTGAGCTGGGATTCCAGGAGAGATTAGTTTTACTCTGGATAAAATGGTCATGTAACCAAGGAGATGTCATTTTTTTGGCCATCATTTTTCATTATGTAATGAGATGATTCAGTGAGAGAGAAAGGAGTGAGGTACATATCCAAAATGAGAGATACTTTTTTCATTAGTAGCCAAGTTGAATTCTTTTGCCAGACTCTTATTCTATTTGAAAACCAAGGCTTAAATAATACAAAGTATTTCCACTTTCTATTTTTTGTATTTATTTATTTATTTATTTATTTATTTATTTATTTTTATTACATTTATTGGTGCATTGTAGTTATACATTTTGATAAGTGTCAGGGTATTAAAGCATGCATGCACACATTGCTCATTTAGTCCTCCCTCAAATCCCACCCTATTCCCTTCCCCTTCCCTCCTTTCCGTGATCAGCACAGTGATTGACTCTGATAAGTTTGTGTATACACATCATGTGCATTAGTGTATTTCCCTCTTCTCCCCTCCCATCTCCCTCAGTTAGGTCACCTTCTTTGCTCAACTAAAGTTTTCTCCTTCTTTGTCTGGAGTCCCTTCTAAGTCCTGTTATCCCTAGCTTCCACATATTAGAAAGAACATCTGACTTTCTACTCTTTGTGACTGACTAATCTCACTTAGCATAATGTTCTCCAATTCCCCTCATTTCCCTGCAAATGATATAATTTTGTTCTTCTTTATGGCTGGTAAAGTTCCATTGAGTACATATTCCATAGTTTTGTAATCCATTCATCTGTTGATGGATACCTTGGCTGGTTCCAAAGTTTGGCAATTGTGAATTATGCAGCTATAAACACATGCATTAGTCTGGTAGTTTGTTTTCAGTTCTTTTGGGTAGATACCTAGAAGTGGTATACTTGGGTCATATGGTAAGTTCATTCCCATTCTTCTGAGGATCCTCCACAGTGTTTTCCAAAGTGGTTGCAATAATTTGCAACTCCACCAACAGTGTATTAGAGTTCCTACTTCTCCACATCCTCACCAGCATTTGTTGTTGTTTGTGTTTTTAATGATTGCCATTCTAATTGGGGTTAGGTGAAATCTCAGGGTAGTTTTGATTTGCATCTCTCTGATTGCTAATGATGTTGAACATATTTTCATACATTTATTGGCCATTTGTATTTCTTCTTCTGTGAAGTGTCTATTTAGTTCACTTGCCCATTTTTGATTGGATTATTTAGTGGTGATTTTTTTTAGGTTCTGTGTACATTCTAGATATTAGTCCTCTATCAGAGGAGTAGGTGTCAAAAATCTTCTCCCATTCTGTCAGCTCTCTGTTGAGGTTCTTGATTGTTTCCTTTGCTGCACAAAAGCTCTTCAGTTTAATGCAATCCCATGTATTGATCCTCATTTTAATTCCCTGTGCCTTTGGAGTCTTGTTGAGGAAGTCTTTACCTGTGCCTATGTGTTGAAGTGTTGGACCTATGCCCTCTTCAAGTAGCTGCAAGGTCTCTGGTCTGATTTCTAGGTCTTTGATCCATCTTGAATTGACTCTTGTACAAGGTGAGAAAGTGGGGTATATTTCTATTTTTCTGCATATGGTTAGACAGTTTTGCCAGCACCATTTGTTGAAGAGGCTATCTTTTTTCCAGTGGATGTTTTTAGCCCCTTTGTCATATTTCAATTGGCTGTAGGCGTGTGGATTTGTTTTGGAGTCTTCTATTCTGCTCCATTGGGCTATGTGTCTGCTTTTGTGCCAATACCATGCTGTTTTTATTACTATGGCTCTGTAGTATAGTTTGAAGTCAGGTATTGTGATGCCTCCTGCATGGTTCATGTTGCTGAGAACTACTTTGGCTATTCTGGGTTTTTTGTTATTCCAAATGAATTTAAAGACATTTTTTTCTCTGTCAGTGAAGAATGACTTTGGTAATTTAATGGGTATTGCATTGAATCTGTAGAGCACTTTTGGAAGAATGGCCATTTTGATGATATTTATTCTGCCTACCCAAGAGCATGGGAGATCTTTCCATCTTCTAAGATCTTCTTTTTTTTTTTTTTTTGCGGTACTGGGGATTGAATGCAAAGGCG